>APFE030097894.1:0-40731 GCA_000404065.3 Pinus taeda
AAATAGTTTGGAAGGTAAACTAGATACCATATGCATCAAATAATAAATGAGAAATATTGCAAAGTTAAATCATGAGTGTAAGAAAAGAGTCTTGAACCTTTCAACTTTTCATTTAAAATAAAATAAACATGAGGAAACTCCAGAACTATTGAAGGAAGAAATACAAAATAAATTAGAAATTGAAACAACTCGTCTTATAGAAGCAAAGAGCATGGGAAAAATAATTGAACATAAAGACAAGTTAATTTACGTTAAGGTAAGCTCTAAGGACCATAATTATGACATACTCAATAAAACTCGAAGTTCAAAAGAGTTATGAATATTTATAAATAAATATCTCATCATAGAAGTTCAAGATGAATTAAAGAAGGAAGTTCAATAGGTATATAATTTTAGGAAGGAATGGAAATAGTAAACAACTAGTAATGGAAAAACTATTATTAGGGATAGAGATCAAAACAATAAAATAAATAGGAATTTTGGACACTCTCAATAGTCTCTTGGAATTGTTGTGGCTTCTATGAAGAAAAATTCCTATGGTAAGTTGAATCTCAAGAAAAAATGGTATTATATTACTAGTTGATACTCGGGAGAATGAATAATATAAGTTCCTTAACATGAAAGTATTTATATTGTGGTTGATATTGAACAAGAGATTCTACCACAGAGGGATTAAGAGCATAATTAGTTCCATAAGAAAGAAGTATTTTCCTTACTTTAAACTTCACTATAAAAAATATCTTAATTAGTACATGTCGATGTAGATTTTAGATACTAATTCTAAGAAAATCTATATATAAATATGGCATTCTATATCTATTAATTATATATTTTATAAGAAAAACAATCTAGATAAAAAAATGTCCTTACAATGGTTTGGAACATGATATTTACAATATAAGAATTGAAGGCAATATCCTCTTGCTATGAGACTTAAATTCTAGAACAACAACTAATCAAGCTATTATTTTGAGCATTGTAATCCTTTGTCTCAATATGAGGGCCTTATTTTACCTTTAAGATACAAGAGAAACTATATAGAGCTAAAGGATAAATTAAGTTTAGGTGATATCATTCAATTTTGAACCACCATATTATATCATTCAATTTTTAACCACCATGTTATGTTCATTGTGGAAAAGTATTGCAATAATCCACTTTAGAAAATATTTTGAATGACATTTGGAGTAGACTAAAAGAACTAAAAGTTCCTTTCAAAGTTGAGAGTTTGTGCACAAGGTTGTGCGAGAACATTAATCCAAAGTTTATGATCACTAAGGGTTAGCCAAAAGAAATTAATTATAATATAGGATTTAAGTAAGATCGTGCCTTGTCCCCTACCTTTCTGGAAAATATATCATCTAGTAAGGGGTTTGGGCGGTGGAAGAATGTTATGTCAGCCTGACTCTAGCTAGTATAATCATGATCCTTCTTTGTGTTGATAATTGATAGCTATCCAAATTGGCACATTTTAAACACATGCGCGTAACCTTTTTGATGTTATTATTCAACTTTCCATTTATTCCTTATGCATTTTTCATCCATTATCACCCTATTTCTCGTGTAGGTAGAAAATTTTCCTTTTTGCCACTTTTACTTTATTCTTATGCATCATGTTGTGAAATTTTCATCTTTCATATTAACATTGTCAAATAGGAGCAAAAGTTAGTGGTTGCAACTCCTCTGTGGTTCTACAACACCAACTACAACCCCATAACAAATTCTTCCAGTCGACACACAAGTGTTGCAACTCCTCAAACCAAGACAAGCTAGTACTGTGACTCTCCTCTGTTCCATTACTGCAACTCCTCTATGTTGCTCCAACACTAACATGGTCGCTTACAGAAGGGAATGCTAAAAATTTCCTATGATCAATGAAATTGTTACAAATCACAAATGCCTCGGAATTTGCATTACTACAACTCTCGTTGTTGTAAGTCTAGCATACTACACAACACGCTGGCCAATGCTCCAACTATACACCCAACATGAGTCTCTCATAATGGAAGGCTATAGTGGAAAGTGGGTGACAATTAAGAAGAACAACTTGCTAGAAATTAAATAACAACGTAATGAATAGAAAATATTGGAAACACAAAGAAGCATGAAATAAGAGAGACAAAAATATGCGTTGTTTCATCTAATCTAGGCTACATCCATAGAGAAACAACATGCGCTTCCTTTTATATTATCCATCAAACTAAAAGAATACAGCCTACAACACATTTGTTATAACTTCCTCTTCACTCTCACATAGACTCCTCTCTTTTTCTCCAGAATAAATACATAGTCGCAACACAATTCCCTCATATTGATGCAGGTGCCATTAGTGTAATTTTAAGGTCTAAAATGACCCTCCTAAGAAAATTGTATAACTAAAATAAAATTTATAAGAACCAATAGGATTCAATATGATGATGTCAACCATGGGGGATGATTCGCCATTTTTGGAGTAAAAAATAATAAAATAATAAAACTATTTTTTCAACTCGTATTTTCAACTTATCTCCCTAAAGTTTAACTCAAATTATGAGCGGAAGTTCTCATTGATACAAAATGTAATTCCTCATCAATTTAGTTTTTTATTAACACAAAATTGATAATAAAATAAACAAACATATATCAAACTTTCAATATCATACACTTTAAATTATATATATATATTATATATATATATAAATAATATATATATATAATTAAACCTATTTTTTCTATTATTAAAATAATTTAACTTTTTAAGAAACTACAATTATCTATTCAATATTAAATTCGTTATTAAAATTTAACCACCAAAAATTTGATTCAACTTTTTTTAAGAAATTGATTGAAGTGATATATATCTTTCAATATCTTCATCAAATCACTTTCTTATTGTGTAATATCTCTATTAACAAATATCCTTTATTTATTTTATGTTATATTAAAAGATAATAATATCCTTATTATTTTATTTTATGTTTAAAAAATAATAAATTCAAATAGTGTAAAATATTTGATAATATTAAATTTTTATAAATATAAAATAAACTACATAAGGAGAATATTAAAATATTCATGATCAAATATAATGAATAATATGAAAGTAATATAATAGGATGTATGTAGTTTGTGTTTAACAATAATATACAAGAGAATATATATTGGTGATGCGAAAATCGCGATTAAATCATATTTTCGTGATTTTTTTTCCTGATTTAATCACTCGATTATTAAGTTGATTTCTTTTGCGATTTTTTGAAATACTCGCGATAACAACCCAAAAAATTCTGATTCAATTAGTAAAAATTATTGGGCCGGCAGACAACGACTTTATATTAGCAAAAAATGATTTTTTTTTATTCATTTCAATAGTCGGGAGCAGCGGTGGATTGGCCCTAGGAAAAAAAACTTGTCGATTGGGAGCTGATTTGAGGAGAAAAATGAGTCAAAAATCCTGGTGGATTGAGCATTGAGGAGGAGAGGATCAATTTTCTATAGCAAACCGGTATGGATACCAAATTTGTGTGTTTTGTTTTAGTTTTTTTTATGTTTTTGGTTGGGTTTGAATAACCCATTATTTATCAAATATTTTTGAATTGATTTGATGGGGCTTTTGTTCGTTAAATTGTAAAAATTTCCATGTATTTTGTCATGTTACACATATATGTAAATTTTTTATTTACTATAACTTGCAATCATTATTTTTCCATAGGTTCACCATTCAACTTCAAAGTTCAACTTCAAACTTCATCTTACAAATTTAAAACTCAAGAGTCAAGATTTCAGCCAACTTACAAACATGCCAAGGAAATTGGACCCTCTGTGGGAGTTTGGTGAACCTGATGGAGGGTTTGATAGAATGAACTTGAGTTGCAAGTTGTGTGGGCATCATATGTCAGGGGCGGTTTATAGATTGAAGTATCACCTTGCACAAATCCCTAGATTTGATGTAGGGCCTTGCACAAATACAAATCCGGAAACCATTCGAAGAGCCATGAGATCATTGGAAGAATTAGAGTACAACAGAGAGGCCAAAGCAGAAATGAAGAGGCAACTAGCAAAGAGGGTGTTAGGCTTAGGTGAAGGAAGTGGCACTCGTTCTACTTCAGTATCAATATCTACAACAAATCCAATAGTTGCCTCATCCTTTTTTGTTCCTAGAACCACACCTGGTTCACAATCATCTATCACTTCAATACTTAAAAAAACTGAGAAAGAACAAGTTGACAAGTTGTTGGCAAAATTTATCCTTTGGAGTGATATTCCTTTTAGCGTTGCAAATAATAATCCATTTATCCAGCCTGTTGTTGATGGTATTGCAACTATTGGCCCAGGATACAAAATCTCTTCTTATGATGACTTTAGAGGCTAGATTCTTCAAAATGAAAAGGTTGACTGCACCAAAAGATTGGAGGAGTTTAGGGCATCATGGGCACAAACAGGATGCACTATGATGTCAGATGGTTGGATCAACAAAAAGGGGAGAACCCTTATAAACTTCTTGGTTAGCTGTTCCAATGGGACAATGTTCATGAAATATATTGATGCACCTTCACATATCAAAGCTGCAAAAACTTTATGTTATTTGCTGGATGTGTTTATTTTGGAGATGGGTGGAGAACATGTTGTCCAAGTCATAATAGAAAATGCTACAAATTGTGTTGCTGCTAGCAGGATGCTTATGGAGAGGCATCCTACTTTATTTTGGACACCTTGTGCTGCACATTGTATTGATTTGATGTTGGAGGACATAGGAAAAATTTCCTTTGTCAAAAATATTGTTGAGTCATCAAAAAGCATTATAAAAATTATATATAATCATACATCTGTGCTTAGTTTGATGAGAAAATTCACCAACAATAAAGAGTTGGTGTGCCCCACCATTACACGGTTTGCCACAAGTTTCATATCTCTTCAATCTCTCTTGAATTCTATGTGGCATGTGAAGATAATGTTTCTTTTAGAGGAGTTTCGTACTTTGACAATGAGCCGCAAACTAGAGGGAGAGGCCATATGCAAAATAGTTTCATACCAGGAAGACTTCTGGGCAGGAGTGCAGGAGGTATGCACCGTTACTAAACCTTTGGTAAAGGTTCTTCGATTAGTTGATTATGAGAAGCCCACAATGGGCTATTTGTATGAGGCCATGGATAGGGCCAAAGAATCCATTCAGACCTACTGTGATGATAAGGGAGATGAGGGGTTTCAGAAACAACTCCTCCTATGGGAAGTGATTGATGAACGATGCAACAACACACTCCATCGTCCCATTCATGCTGCAGGGATCTATCTGAACCCCACATTTTCTTACCCATGTGGGTTCGTATTTGATGCTGAGATCATGGATGGATTCTTAACCTATGTTTAGAGGATAATGTGATCTCCAGCAGAATGTACAAAAATCTCTAAAGGAATTGAGACATACAGGATGGCAGGTGGCACATTTGGCTTTGAGATGGTTGTGACTGATAGGACAACTAAAATGCCAAGTATTTTTTAGTTTGTTTCAAATTTCATTGTCTCTTCAAGTTCATAACTTCATACTTTACTTCAACTTTCAAATTTCATTTTTTTTCTTATGTTTATTAAAATTTTATTTGTAATTTTGTTGTAGATGCATGGTGGAGAATGTATGGTGCCAGGGTACCCCATCTGCAAAAGCTTGCCATTCGAATCCTCAGCCAAACATGTAGCTCATAAGGATGCGAGCACAACTGGAGTGTATTTGAAAAAATACACAACAAGAAGTGCAACAGGTTAAACTTCAAATATTGCAAATTTTCAAATATTTTTTTGAATTCGTTAAACAGTTTTTTTTTATAATATTTATTTCATGATCCTTTTACAGGTTGGACTCCCAACGACTTAATGACATGGTCTATGTCTACTACAATCTTCGATTGTGGGTGAGGCAAATTGAGAGGACACCCGATATGGAGGCCATCTCATTGGATGGAATTGACACCACTGCTGCATATAGGGTTGATGCTGAGAGGCCTCTCATGGAGTCTGCCGATGATTGTTTAGAGTAGGAGGTAGTGGAAGGCATAGAGGGGGAGGAGGAGGTGACACCACCTACCCGGGCTACCCATGCCACCAGTAGAGGACATGATATACCTCCTATAGCTCCTAGTTCTTCAACTTCTAGAGCACAACAGAGTCCACTAACAACTCCACCGACATCTACATCCATAGGAAAAGGGAAAGCTATTGCATTTTCTCGCAAGAGGGGCAGAGAAAATTGGTAGTATTAGTCTATTAGACTTTAATTATTTTGTTCATTTCATTGTATATGACATTATGACTCATGATATGAGATACGTTATTATATTTTTTGTTGATATTTTGAAGCTGAGTTGGGACTCAGGAGTGAGGAGTCAAGACTTACTATTTACTATTCAGGACATGATTCACTGTTATCTACTTAAACTCAAAGAATTTTGACAATTTAAATGCTCCAGGTCAACCTTTTTCAAACTAAAATTCAGTGTGAAATCATATTACAACTGAAACCAGTGAAAAAACCAAAATAAAAAACAACGTGCAGTAATTATCAAATTTCTTTGAATGCTATAGCATCTTACACTAATTAATTGTATGCATGCAACTTACATTAATTAATTGTTTGCCTCATGCAGATGAAAGAATTTCCATCGAAGCTATTTTTCTTCTATGAGATTGCACCTCCTGAGGGTGGACAGACCGCAATTGTTCATAGTGATAAGGTGGCTCATGAAATGGAAAGAAAATTCCTGAGCTTCGTTAGCAAACTGAATAAAGAAGGGATAGTCATGTGCACATTGATGCCTAAAGCAGACGATGGTTTTTTCCTGGGAAAAAGCTGGCCATCTCAGTTTCAGACTCACGATCCACAAGAAGTTGAGAGAAGGTATTTGGTTATACATTATAGAAATATTTTGAAATTTGATAAACAAGAGCGTTATTTTATTTAGATTGTAAATTTTGAAAATATTTTGAAATTTGATAAATTAAAACTTTAATTGGTAATCATATTTATTTAGATCTCAAATTTTAAAAATATAACAATTAATTTAATTCCTATATAACAAATTCCAAAATATTCCAAAAATATCAAATCAAATTAAATTAAACAATATTTTGTTGATCTCTTTTAGGATAATCTAAGTTTTCCATATAGTTAAGAAAAACTACAAACACATTTTTTCACATTGTATGGTTGCAAGTTGGTTGAATGTTTGATGAATTGCATAATATGACTATGTGCTCAAATGATATTATTTTAGGATGGTTATACTTATACATATGTGTTGAGATAATTGATATGTACTTGAGTGTAGTAGGTGATAGTGGTAGCGTTATGTATAATGACTATGAGTTGACTATGGATTATGACATGATTGTTAGTCTCGGTAAAGGTTTATTTCAAATTGATAGATAATATTGCCTTGATATTTGAAACATGTGGTTGACATGTGTGAGAAGTTGCAAGAAACATGCTTGGTATTAGCATGACAAGGTAATAGTTGATGTGTTTATATAACTAAGCCTCGTCGTAGTCCCAAGGGTTAGCTCAGTTGGTCAAAAACTGTGTCTCACCATCGGGAGGTCATAGGGTTGATTCTTCCCGAAGCCCTAGGGGTTAGGTCTTTCCAGTAGGCCGAGGGGTGATTAGCCTAGATTTTTCAATGGACGCAGCGATTAGCGTAGATTTTTCATGATTATGCTGATGTTTATATGTATATGTATGTCATTGTCTAATAGGATCATGATTGTTTTATGTTGATGTTTAAATGTATATATATGTATGTATGCATATTGTTTTATGAAAGATCATCAAGAATCATTTTTGTAGTAGAAAGATTGCATATGCAGGTGAATGGCATGAAGAAGTTCCTAGCTATGATTAATCAATTGAGAAGAGTAGTCATGAAAAATATAGAAGGTTAGTATTGTTAGAGTTGGCCTGGTCAAGTCCTCTGTCAGGGATCAAAACTCTTTATGGATTTCATGATTAGGTGTCCTCCTCCTCTCTTCCAGTTACATTTCGCTAGGGACATGCCATGACCTAATGGAGAAAGTCATGCTAGTCTATTTCCCTCAAGTCAGGCCCATGTTGGTTCAGGTCTTAGTCCAAAATCAATGAAATTCATGATAGTCAAGGTCTGGTCCTATTTCAGGACAGAGTCATTTTTGGTTTGAGTCTAGAAATTCATCAGTTTGATCTTTGAATAAACATGTCCAAAAACAAGCCATGCAGGCTAGAGGGAGACCTTATACACCTACAGTGCAGAAAGCTTCATCATCACCACAAGAGACATCCACTCTTCTTCAAAACTCTATTTGAAGAAAAGTCAAGCAAGGTCAACTATGACAAAATTTTCCAGAAATCGACAGTTGACATTTTCATATGCAGTCATGGATGTTAAAGCCAGAGGCCCCGTCACACAGTCCCTGCAAAGATGTGCCAAATATTTCATCATCTGAGCTAAAATTTCAAGGAAAAAGCGAAAATCAGTGTGTTTAAAGGTCAATGCAAAAGTGCAGAACACAAACATTAGAAAATGGGTTTTTAAAGAGGAAAAAATCAAACCAGTTTCTATCAAGCCTATAAATACAGATTGTGGCCCAAAGCAAAGCCATTGTGCCATTGGAGACTTAGAAAGACATTGAAAAAGGTGGGAGAGTGAGATTGGTAAGCATTTGAGTGAGTTGGGAGGTGATTTGGGAAGTGCGGCGCACACATGCAGAAGCACGACGCACTCACCACTCGCGACGCATACACAACTAGCCCGTTGTTGAACAAATACACAGGCGTGGTGCATATAAGGCGTGTAGCGCACTGGGAAGAGCGCATGGCGCACACAGTCCAGCTGCTCAAAAATGAGGCAAAACCATTTCAAATCTTTGTGAAGCCCATCAAATCAAGAGGTAGGCTTTATGACACCTCTTGTACATCAATTTTTTCAATGATATGGTGTTTATAAGATGTTTAAATAGTACCCAAAAGTACAAGGCCATCCATGGAAAAGATCACTGAGAAAAACGATAAATGGGGTTGCAAAATTGTGATGATGCCACCAAGGTTCTGCTCCCTTCCCCTTGTCCCCTCACCCCTCATCATTCTCACCTCCCCTCCATCATGTTTCCTAAGAAAATCATCCTAAATTCACCACTAATACCCCTTCCCTTGTTTTCGAAAGCAAGCTGGGCGACTTTTACAGTGCGCGGCGCACACACAACGTGGTGCGGCGCACTCAGGGCGTGCGACACACTTGGAGCCCGGCCACAGTGAAAAATTGCCACTAGCACAGTGCATACGTGGTGTGTGGCGCACTGGGTAGAGCGTGCAGCGCACAGACTTATAAGCCCAAAATGCACTAAATTGCCCAAAATTTTTATGAATGACCCTCAAGGTTGGAGAGGTAGCCCAACTACCTTCCTCATTGGCGTTTAAACTTGAAGGGGAATGTTATTATGAGGACCATGAAATCAAATTCTAAAGTTTTAAAAGTAAAACAAATATGATATATAGAAGGTCAAGAAAGCTAGGGTTTTGCTACAGTGACTTTATTTCTAAAGCATGCTCCTACCCTACCTCTATCAGCTAATCCCCCTGTAGCAGTTTCTCCTAATAATCACCCTAGCTCCACTGTAATCATATCCATTTGTCCCCTCCATTCCTATGCCTCAAAACATCCAAACCATACCCCATCCACACCATACTAAAACACTCCCAAATCCCTGATAAATTTCTCCTTTTAAACCCCTATTCCTCTTTTCATCATTCCCATCCTAAACTCCCATGTTTGTTTGTCCCCTTGGTGACAGAATTGCAAAGCATCTATCAGTTTAGTGGATTCAGAGGGCAACAAAGAAATTCAGGGTACAAATAGCAGTAATGGCCTCAGAAACTACATCATATTATGAGGGGGAACCCACAATGATACAGCTTCAGGAGAACAGGCTCCCCGGAGACCTAGGAGTGGCAGACATGTCAGGGATGAACCAAACACCCTCACGGAGTTGCAGGCATGCCCTCTCGCTATTTCTTGTTTCTAGCACTCGGCATGTTTCAAATTTTGTCACAGGGTAGAAAATGTCAGGATTCATCATGAGTTGGCCTGCCTCTTTGCACTTCACCTACAGGGAGGACAATCTGTCTTGGCAGGGGTCACTTTCACTTTGACACCCGAAACCATATCAGTGGCAACAGGCATACCAAATGTTGGAGAACAGTGGCACAAGAAGATGAAGGTGGAGAGCGAACTTTATGAGCCTTATATAAAATCCAGTTGTTTGAGTCAGCTCACGAGAGTTTTCCCATTCAGATTTCTAAGAGATGATTATGCTTTGTTCATGAGATTGATCATGAAATACTTCAGTTGTGAGGGGAGGTTTTCTTACCTTTATACCTATCACATCAGGTTACTTATGCGCTTCACCAGGCTGCGTATGATGAACCTCCCATTCTTCATTTGTGGGAACATAGAAAGGATGAGAAAATTCATGCAGCATAAGACCCCTCAGCAGCAGCTCAATAGCGTATATCACTTTGCTCTTATCCAAATTTTGGTGGACCATCAGTTGAGATTGCAGGGCATTTCTTGGGAGGACTTCATCTCCCATGACTTCTTCAGTGCTCCACAAGTAGTATCAGAGGAAAAACATGAGATAGGGGGTACTTCTCATCAGCATGAGTGCCATGAGACCACTGTGGTGCCATTTTCCATCACATATCAGAGAGGCTATCCAAAAGGCACCAGGCCTTTGTTTGTAGCAGCAAAGTGAGTGTTATCTCCACCTGGGGTGGAAGGGGCCTCGCTTCTGGCATCGACGACCCAGGAGCACGACAGAAGCAAGGATCCAATGCATGAGGAGGGGCCTTCAAGTGAGCCATTAGGTGCTTAAGGGACCAGTGTCATCCTCATTCTAGATGAAGAGACAGAGGCAGAAAATGCCAAACTTAGGATGATTATTCGGGAGCAGGACACAGAAATCAAAGACTTGATGCTCAATTTCGAGAGGTCCAGATGGGTCATCAACTATCTGGAGCAGAGGAACAAATAGCTGGAAGACCAGCATGTGATCATGGAGCTACAGAACATCCGTGAGGATCGCCTAACTACCCAACAGAGGAGGATTGAATTCACTTCATTGGAGCAACAGGTTATGGATGATCGTGAGTTTGTTCTTGAGAGAGCCAACATGCACCTAGACAAAATGTTGAACAAGGCCGACAAAGACAACACACTGCTGAGACACATGGCTCATCATTACAGGGCACAGAACTTGAGTTTGAGAGCCCGAATAAGGAGTTTGAAAGCAAAACTGACGAAAGCCACAAAAAGGTGAAAAAGGGAAAAAGAGCAAGATAGGCTCAGGATCTTGGGTGAGGCCTCCTTGACTCAACAAAGCACCCCATAGAGAACTTCCAGCCCAAATCTCAAAAAATTTGGGCAAATTTTGGTCACAGGGAAATTTCTTGGGCAAACAAAGGGATTTTCTCCCTATGCGCCACGCACCCTGCGCAGCGCTAAAATTTAGCACTCCAATCAAGAAAAGGTTTGCATTTTTGGATTCATCATTGAAAAATACATCTACTAGTGCCTGGGGTAGAAATTTTGATAAGTTTTGGGTCCCCTAAAGGTCAAAAAACACCCAAAAATGCCCTTTCTGCCACGTTTTGGACACACAGAAAACAGTCTTGGGAGAATGCAGATTTGGAGGGGAAAACGAGCTTCAAATTTAGAAATTCTAGTGGGGTTAGAAAGTAGATAGGTAAATATTTCCAACAAGCCCACTTGGGAACATTTTGGACACCTGGAAGTGCCCCAAAACAGGTCCAAAAGTAGCGTGACGCACAGAGAAAACCGCGCGAGTCACGCACAGAGGAAAAATTCCCAATTTGCTTCCGTTTCGCGAAATTTCGGTTCGCGACTTCTCCAAGTGGGCTCGCTCATCTACACTTCAGCTTTTTGGCACCAAAGGCAGCATTTAAAATGTTTTTTCTCCAGATTGGCTTCTATCCAACTGGCGAAGGAAGGAAAACGGTCACCACAAAGCCAAATGTCATATTTGCAGCGCTGCACCTATAGCTGATGGTTGGCTCTCCATCTCCATTTCAAAATGATTTGAGTAACTTCCCAACCCCTGGGCATTTTATCTCATCCTCACACATTCTATATATTGTATGCAAGTTATTTGCAAAGGGTTGGTTGGCTTGTAACTTCTGGGAGACTGTGGGAAAGAAACTTTGTTTCTGCATTGTATAGTTTTACAGAGAATTAATGAAAGGTAGCGGCTATGTTTCATGAGATTCATGTGGTTGTGAGTATAGCAAGTCTTTATCTTATGTTTCATACGTATCTTGTTATGTTTTGTATTCCATTTCGCATTGATTTCTGGTGAAATTGTTCGAGTGAGATCAGGTAGAATTTAATTCTATTGCTCTACCTGTGGGAAAATTTCATATACAGTGTTCATTCTTCTATTTGAAAAGGATTCATGTCACCCATGCCCTTTTCAACTTCTTAATAATTCTCTCCATTTATTTGTTATGTTCCATAGTTTCATTTCATATCCATGGTGAAATTTTTCGACTGAGATTAGGTAGAATTCAATTCTATTGCTCTACCTGTGGGAAAATTTCATATACAGTGTTCATTCTTCTGCTTGAAAAGGATTTGTGTCACCCATGCGCTTTTCAACTTCTTAATCAATCTTTCCATCCCGCCACATTTTAAAACTAAATTGCTATGCTTTCAGCCTACCTTGCCTCACGAAATAATCTGTGCTTTCATTTTAAGTTCTCTGTTCATTGATGTCCAGTGGTCCCATAACATCCCAGAAAGACAGTCATTCATAAAAATCAGTCCTTGTTTTCATTTCCACTTACTAGCCTAAGACAAATAGTTCATTGTAAGTCATCTCAGTCCTTCTCATTCATCTATTCACTGAGTGTGACCCGGAGAGAGCCCTCTTCTGTTCTAGTAGGGCTAGCTACCAAATTAAGCATGGTTTGTGGTTACCCTGAATTTTTCCTTCCTTCAGCCTGAGGCGGATTAAAGTGCTAACATAGTGGCGAATCAACTGGGGATGACTAAGCTCGAAGTCAAATCCCCGTGTTTCTTAATAATTTTAAGCTTCCGGATGATGAGCTTAGGATTTGAAAGGCTGAACAAGTTGAATGTGTCCTGTGATTTTTCTCAATAGCATGTTGGCTTCGAGACGATATACCAGAGCCAATCCAGACCCGGATCCTCCCCATATCTTCGAAAATCCCAATTTGATCCCCAGGCTCCTTCATCAAGACAGCACCATAACTCTCGTTTTCAAATCCCATTCATGTCCTGACATTTTTGAGTATCTTGAAGAGCTTGTGTTCGACGATCAGTTCGAGATATCATTATTTGAGTTTAAATCTAAAAGGGTTGTTGATTATACTGTCTCTGATCTGCAATTTCTTGTAGATCTCGAAATAGAGAGAGCTAATAGATTAATTGATAATTACATTGTGACACTACTCCACAATCCAATTGCAAACCCGTTACAAATTGTGCACACTCCTCCAACACCTCCAAGGCGAAATCCACCAAAAATGATGGTTGCATGTTTTGTACCCCTTGTTCTACCCCAAGTTCTAGATGATATGCCCACTGATTACCAAAGCAAAATCCCATTCTTTGATGGATCTCCTAGCGGCATTACTGCGCAGTGACACATGGAACGAATGATAGACTTCTGTGAATTTTATGATATCACTGTGGAGAACGTGTTAATGAGGCTCTTTGTACAAACATTTGTAGGTGAGGTGAAGAAATGGTTCAGAGGTATACCGGCTGCATGCATTTCCACCTTGGCAGACCTACATAGAACATTCGTGAACCGCTGGGAAGTGAAAAAGAACCCTCTTCAAATTCTGTCCGAGTACGAGCAAATCAAGAGAAACGCTGGTGAGTCGGTCCAATATTATTGCACGAGATTCAATACAATATACAATGAAATTCCAAATGATCTAAGGCCACCCATGAGACTAGCCATGGTGAAATTCCCCGATGGTTTTGATGTTAATATGGCTTATCAATTAAGATAAAGGGAACCAACCACAATTGAAGACATGCAGAGAATTGTGATCAGCGTTGAGGCAAACCTGCTGTCCAAAAGAGCTAGAGCGAAAGCAGAGAAGAATACCATTGCGAAAGAAGAATCTTTTGCAATAGATCAGCTTCTCAAAAAGGTAGAACAGATGTTTGAGAGGGTAAAACTTGACAAGAAAGAATCACAAGTGAGGAATCCTAACTTTCGTGGTCAGTAGCAGCCATAGTATAGGATAAGACAGAGAGATCAGCAAACTCAAGAGCAAAATGCACAACAGCCGGTACAAACACCTTTGCAGCAGAATTTTGTTCATGGACTAGAGTCAGACGAGGATGGGAATGTAATAGGTGAAGAAAACCATCTCTTTATTCTAGATGAGTTGCCTACTTACATTACCGAAGAAGAAGAATATTCAGTGAATTCAGCTGCACACCAAGACACTCATTTTATTCTAGCTAGTGACAAAGTGTTGGAAGAAGAATCAGAAGAATATCAAAGGGGGTATATGAATGCTCTGTTTACACAACAACAACGATATTCACTTAAAAACAGAGATGTGCTGGACATACCAATTCAGAAAAAGAGGGAGGGAGAAAAAACAAAGAATGATTTATCAGCTACACAAAGAAAAGGAAAGGAGGCAGTTGGTCCGGAGAGCTGCAAATCAAAACCTGTTGAACAATCATAGCAACCTACCACCTCAAAGGAAGAACAAAGGAAGGAGGTCCCAGTCAAGGAGGGAGAAAAAACTCCCACTTTTAACCTAGAGAACGAGATTTCTAAGTTAAAGATATCCATCCCCTTGACTAAAGTAATGAAGAACAACATTCATAAAGGACAAATTTCTAAAATGTTAAATTGGGACCCAATGTCCGACATGGTAAATGTAGAAGAGGATCAGCCTGAAATGATTTTTGGACCAACATCAAATGGTGAGTCACGTGACAATGAGGTGTCCCCTTTCTACGTCAGTTTGAGGTTGCATGATTTCATTTTACATAATGCCATGTTTGATTTCGGAGCGTCTCATAATCTCATGCCCAAGGCTATCATGGATAAGCTTGGTCTGTATGTCAATCGACAATATCATGATCTTTATTCATTCGATTCCAGTAGAGTGAGATGTATAGGTCTCATTAAAGACTTGGTTGTGAGTTTGGATCAGCTTCCTATGAAAAATGTCCTCATGGATGTGGTGGTAGCAGATATCCCTCCAAGGTTTGGCATGCTTCTTTCTAGGTCTTGGGTAGCAAAATTGAAAGGGACACTACAGCTGGATTTCTCCTATGCAAAAATCCCAGTGTTTGGAAAAATGAGGAAGTTATATCGGGAATAAAAGATGAAATATATGATCACAAGCAAGGAGAAACCGATAAATCATCCCATTAACTATGTACATACAGATTTAGAGTCTTTTGTTTTGTTTTCAAATAGTTTAAATGAGATAGATAGTCAGATGGTAGAAGCAGATGACGTTCCGGAGATAACAAAAAATTTTAGAGAGATTTAGAAAAAAGAAAGACAAGAAAAGCAGCAAAAGATTGGGCAGTCAGCTGAAAACGATGGGCAGGAAGCAGACAAAGCACAACAAACTGATTTTCTGCACTTACAAGAGGAGGAAGAAGGCTTATGGACCATGGATTTTGATGGAGTGGTAGGGAATGATGGAGATGGTATTGGCATTTGGGTACGCAGTCCTTTCTCCGCCCCAAACAAAGTACCTAGCAGCGTGAGAGTTTGTTCCTACAAGCTGGCCTTTGAATGTTCCAATAATGAAGCTAAATATGAAGCTTTGATTGTTGGCTTGAAAATTCTTAGAAAGCTGAATGCAAAGAGGATTTCAATATATGGTGACTTCGAGTTGGTAATAAAATAGGTCAGAGGTGAATATCAAGAAAAACATCCTAGGATGCAGGCCTATCGAAATGCAATTTTGGACATCTTGAAGCTGTTTTCCGAATACACTTTGACATGTGTGCCAAGAATCCAAAATAGTATTGCTGGTGCTCTTGCTAAGGTAGTGAGCGGCTTGAAGATCCCCATGAACTCCAGCAATAAATTTGAAATCCATGTTAAGCACCGTCCAACCATTCCAGACAATCAGCGAGATTGGCAAGTGTTTCAAGATGACGAGGAGATTAAAGATTTTCTGCTCAACAAAGGAAAGTTCGAAGAAACCTCAATCAATGTGGAAAATGATGAAGACAAAGGGAATGATATATATGAAGTGTAAATCAATCAAATGGACGTAATGTAGCTGAAGAATAACATCATTCATAAAGGTTTGATACCTCTAGAAGAACTTTTTGATCAGGATGATGTAGCCCACAAACCAACACTGCAGCCGACAAAAAAAGGTGTAGAGGAGGTCAACATCGGTACAACTTCCAATCCAAAGTTGGTAAAATTGTCTAAAGCATTACCCCCAAAGATCAAAGACAAATATATTAGTTTGATGGCTTCATTTGCAGATGTATTTGCTTGGGATTATTTTGATTTAAAGACCTATGATACAAATATCATTCAATATACGATACCTATCAAGCCCAACTAAAAACCATTTAGAAAAAAGTTGAGGAGGATAAATCCAAAGTTGCTGCCATCCATCGAAAAATAGGTAAATAGGTTGTTCAAATCAGGTATCATTGTGCCCATCAAATTTTCAGATTGAATATCTAACTTAGTGCCTGTACGTAAGAAGACCGGTGAGATCCTCCTATGCATTGATTTCAGAAATCTAAATAAGGTCTCATTGAAGGAAAACTATCCGCTGCCCAAGATGGACCATATACGTCAGCGAGTAGTAGGGGTGTCTCGTATGTCGCTGCTTGATGGTTATTTCGGATATAACCAAATTTCAGTCCATGAAGATGATAGAAACAAGACAACATTCACCACTCCATGGGGAACATTTCATTATGCCAAAATGCCATTCAGTTTGAAGAATGCAGGTGCCACATTTCAACGTGCAATGGACTTGGAATTTGCAAATGAGAAGGATGTATTTTTGGTGGTGTACTTGGATGACTTGACGGTGTTTTCAAAATCTGATGAAGAACACATGCATCACCTAAAAATTGTCTTTCAAAAATGCAGGAAATATGGTTTATCACTGAATCCAAAGAAGAGCTTGTTCACCATGGAGGAAGGAAAATTACTTGGGCATATCATTTCAAAAGATGGCATTCACATAGATCCCGCACGTGTCCAAGCAATTTAGCAAATCGATCTGCCTAGAAACAAAAAGGAAATACAATCATTCAATGGTAAGATGAATTTTCTACGTCGTTTTGTACCCAATCTTGCAGAACACTTGAAAGAAATGACCAACATGCTTAAAAAGGACAGCCAGGTGAAATGGACAGATGAGGTGGTAAAATCTTTCAACTTGATCAAATTGGCCCTTTCTTCAGCTCCAGTTCTAGTAAGCCCGGACTATACTCAAGATTTCATAGTGTTTTCTTTCGCTTTGGAGCATACTATGGCAGCGGTATTATTGCAGAAGAGAGAGGGTCATGAAAGACCCATTGCATTTTTTAGCAGAGCTATAAGAGATGCAGCTTTAAAGTATAACATCATTGAGAAGCAAGCCCTGGCCTTGGTGAAGGCATTGAAAGATTTCCAGGTATATATCCTACATTCTCACATTCTGGCCTATGTTCCTAATACTGCTGTAAAATAAGTTTTGGTACAGACTTATCCGGAAGGGAGAAGAGGTAAATGGATTGCAGCCATGCTAGAATATGATGTGGAGATAAAGCCTACAAAGTTGATTAAAGGACAGGGGTTGGCGAAGCTAATGGCTGAATCAAATTTGCATGCATTGGACATAAATCTGATCGCTGCCTTGACCGATGAAAATGAGGAGGGAATGTAAATTCAGGTATCCGAAATGTTTGAATTGCCCCCATGGTATTCTGATATAATATATGTGCTGCAAAATATATCACCACCGCCTAGCATGACTAGAAACAAAGCGAGGACACTTAAATTGAAAGCTGCCAAGTTTTGTATTTTGAATTCTGCATTGTATTAGAAAGATCCCAGTGGCATTTTGTTAAACTTCCTGGAGGAAGAGGAGGCAAAGAAAGCCATGGAATATTTCCACAGAGGAGAGTGTGGTGGCCATATTTTTTGGAAATCAACAACTAACAAAATTTTGAGAGCAGGGTACTACTAGCCTACTTTGTTTGCTCATGTGCATAAGATGGTAAAGCACTGTCATAAGTGTCAAATTTTCGAAGGAAAACAGAAATTACAACCTTTGCCACTCAAGCCTATCGAAGTGAGTGCTCCTTTTCAGCAGTGGGGGTTGGATTTCATTGGGGAAATTCATCCTGCATCTTCCAGATAGCATAGATGGATCCTTACAGCCACAGACTACTTCACAAAATGAATGGAGGCAGCCCCTACCAGACAAGCAATGGACACATTAATCATTTCATTTCTCGAAAATAACATCTTGTCTCGCTTTGGTTGTCCCAACAAAATAATCACTATAATGCAACATCGTTTAAATAAAAAAGGATGGTAGAATTTTTTCATAAGTATCACATAATTTTGGGTCATTGAACCGCCTATCTTTCGCAAGGCAATGGGTTGGCAGAATCTTCAAATAAATCTTTTGTCAACATCACCAAGAAGCTGTTGGAAATAAATAAGAAGAGCTGGAACAAGAGGTTGGTTCATGCGCTTTGGGCAGATCGGATCACTCACAAAAAATCCATTGGTATGTCGCCATTTGAGCTTGTTTATGGAGTGGACATAGTATTTCCCGCTTCTCTTGCTACCCCGGTGATCAAACTCCTTTAGGAGGCTAGCAGTGAGGAAGATCCCATGCAGAGAAGGCTGAATCAAATGATCCACTTACAACAAACAAGAGAAGAAGTCTTCAAAAACACATCCAAATTGCAGGAGAAAATCAAGAAAATTTATGATAGAAAGGCAAAGATGGATAGATTTCAGGTGGATGATATAGTACTGAAATGGGATGTAAGAAACGAGGAGAAAGGCAATCACAGAAAGTTAGAAAATTTGTGGAAAGGTCATTTCAAAATAGCATCATACAAGAGTTAGAATGCGTTTCTTCTGATGGAAATAAGCAGAGAAGATTGTCCTATAGGGCTGATCAATGGTCGGCTACTCAAATGGTACCACTGTTGATCTATGAACGCTGCTTCCACTATCATTGTAAATACCATTTTTTATTTCAGTTTGGTTTCAGTATGTACATTCAGTTTTTGAGTTATTCCAATTGTCAAGTTTGAGTCAATTTCTTGGTCACTCTAGTTTTATAAATAAGTCAGAGTCTCGTGTTATTTATCAAAATGATGACTCGATAGCCCAATGGACCAAGAGGCACTGTCTAGCTCCTCCAGAGATCTGTTGTTCTTGGCACCTCCATAGGAGCTACCATTCCCCATTAGAACCAATGTTAGAGTCGGCCTGGTCAAGTCCTCCATCAGGGATCAAAACTCTTTATGCATTTCATGATTAGGTGTCCCACTCCTCTCTTCCAGTTGTGTTTTGCTAGGGACATGCCATGACCTGACGGAGAAATTCATGCTAGTCCGTTTCCCTCAAGTCTGGCCCATGCTGCTTCAGGTCTTGGTCGAAAATCAATGAAATTCATGATAGTCAAGGTCTGGTCCTATTTCAGGACAGAGTCATTTTTGGTTTGAGTCTAGAAATTCATCAGTTTGATCTTTGAAAAAACATGTCCAGATTGAAGCCATGCAGGCTAGAGGGAGACGTTGTACACCTACAGTGCAGAAAGCTTCATCATCACCGCAAGAGACATCGACTCTTCTTCAAAACTCTAATTGAAGAAAAGTCAAGCAAGGTCAACTATGACAAAATTTTCCAGAAATCGACAGTTGACATTTTCATATGCAGTCATAAATGTTAAATTTGGAGGCCCCGTCACATAGTCCCTGCAAAGATATGCCAAAGATTTCATCATTTGAGCCAAAATTTCAAGGAAAAAGCAAAAATCAGTGTGTTTAAATGTCAATGCAAAAGTGCAGAACACAAACATTAGAAAATGGGTTTTTAAAGACGAAAAAATCAAGCCAGTTTCTATCAAGCCTATAAATATAAATTGTGGCCCAAAGCAAAGCCATTGTGCCATTGGAGACTTAGAAAGACATTACACAAGGTGGGAGAGTGAGATTGGTAAGCGTTTGAGTGAGTTGGGAGGTGATTTTGGAAGCGTTGCGCACACAGGCAGAAGCGCGGTGCACTCACCACACGCAACGCATACACAACCAGCCTGCCGTTAAATGAATACACAGGCATGACGCATATAAGGCGCGCGACGCACGGGGAAGAGCGTGTGGCGCACACAATCCAGCAGCTCAAAAACAAGGCAAAACCATTTCAAATCTTTGTGAAGCCCATCAAATCAAGAGGTAGGCTTTATGACACCTCTTACACATCAATTTTGTCAATGATATGGTGTTTATAAGATGTTTAAATGGTACCAAAAATCACAAGGCCATCCATGGAAAATATCACCAAGAAAAACGATAAATGGGGTTGCAAAATTGTGATGATGCCACCAAGGTTCTGCTCCCCTCCCCTTGTCCCCTCAGCCCTCATCATTCTCACCTCCCCTCCATCATGTTTCCTAAGAAAATCATCCTAAATTCACCACTAAAACCCCCTCCCTTGATTTTCAAAGCAAGCTGGGCGACTTTTACAGTGCGTGGGGCACTCAGGGCACGCAGCGCACTGGGAGACCGGCCACAGTGCGAAATTTCCACTAGCGCGGTGCATACCTGGCGCACGGTGCACTGGGCAGAGTGTGCGGTGCACAGACTTATAAGCCCAAAATGCACTAAATTGCCCAGAAGTTTTATGAATGACCCTCAAGGTTGGAGAGGTAGCCCAACTACCTTCATCATTGGCGTTTAAACTAGAAGGGGAATGTTAGTATGACGACCATGAAATCAAATGCTAAATTTTTAAAAGTAAAACAAAGATGATATAAAGAAGGTCAAGAAAGCTAGGGTTTTTCTACAGTGACTTTATTGCTAAAGCATGCTCCTACCCTACCTCTATCAGCTAATCCCCCTGGAGCAGTTTCCCCTAATAATCACCCTAGCTCCACCGTAATCATATCCATTTGTCCCCTCTATTCCTATGGCTCAAAACATCCAAACCATACCCCATCCACACTATACTTAAACACTCCCAAATCCTTGATAAATTTCTCCTTTTAAACCCCTATTCCTCTTCTCATCATTCCCCTCCTAAACTCCCCTGTTTGATTGTCCCCTTAGTGACAGAATTGCAAAGAATCTATTAGTTCAGTGGATTCAGAGGGCAGCAAAGAAATTTAGGGTACAAACAGCAGTAATGGCCTCAGAAACTACATCATATTATGAGGGGTAAACCCACAGTGATACAGCTTCAGGAGAACAGGCTCCCCAGAGACCTAGGAGTGGCAGACATGTCAGGGATGAACCAAACACCCTCAGGGAGTTGCAGGCATGCCTTCTTGCTATGTCTTGTTTCCAGCACTTGGCATGTTTCGAATTTTGTCAGAGGGTGGCAAATGTCAGGATTCATCATGAGTTGGCCCACGTCTTTGCACTTCACCTACAGGGATGACAGTCTATCTTGGCAGGGGTCACTTTCACTTTGACACCCGAAACCATATCAGTGGCAACAGGCATACCAAATGTTGGAGAACAGTGGCACAAGAAGATGAAGGTGGAGAGGGAACTTTATTAGCCTTATATAAAAGCCATTTGTTTGAGTCAGCTCACGAGAGTTTTCCCATTCAGATTTCTGAGAGATGATTATGATCCACTCATGAGATTGATCATGAAATACTTCAATTGTGCGGGGAGGTTTCTCGCCTTTATGCCTATCACATCAGGTTACTCATGCACTTCACCAGGCTGCGTATGATGAACCTCCCATTCTTCATTTGCGGGAACATAGAAAGGATGAGAAAATTCATGCAGCATAAGACCCCTCAGCAGCAGCTCAACAACGTATATCACTTTGCTCTTATCCAGATTTTGGTGGACCATCAGTTGAGATTGCAGGGCATTGCTTGGGAGGACTTCATCTCTCGTGACTTCTTCAGCGCTCCACAGGTAGTATCAGAGGAAAAACATGAGATAGGGGGTACTTCTCATCAACATGAGCGCCATGAGACCACTGTGGTGCCATTTTCCATCACATATCATAGAGGTTATCCGAAAGGCACCACGCCTTTGTTTTACAGCGGAAAAGCGAGTGTTTTCTCCACCTGGGGTGGAAGGGGCCTCACTTTCGGCATTGACGACACAGGAACAGGACAGAGGTGAGGAGCCAATGCATGATGAGGGGTCTTCGAGTGAGCCATCAAGTGCTCAAGGGACTGGTGTCATCCTCATTTCGGATGAAGAGGCAGAGGCAGAAAATGCCAAACTTAGGATGATTATTCAGGAGCAGGACACAGAAATCAAAGACTTGATGCTCAATTTTGAGAGGTCCAGATGGGTCATCAACTATCTGGAGCAGAGCAACAAATAGCTGGAAGACCAGCATGTGATCATGGAGCTGCAAAACATCCGTGAGGATCGCCTGGCTGCCCAACAGAGGAGGATTGAATTCACTTCATTGGAGAAACAGGTTATGGATGATTGTGAGTATGTTCTTGACAGAGTCAACATGCACCTACAAAAAATGTTGAACAAGGCTAACAAAGACAACACACTGCTGAGACACATGGCTCATCATTACAGGACACGGAACTTGAGTTCGAGAGCCTGAGCAAGGAGTTTGAAAGAAAAACTGAGGAAAGCCACAAAAAGGGCAAAAAGGGAAAAAGAGCAAGATAGGCTCAAGATCTTGGCTAAGGCCTCCTTGAATTAGCAAAGCACCCCATAGAGAACTTCCAACCCAAATCTCAAAAAATTTGGGCAAATTTTGGTCACAGGGAAATTTCTTGGGCAAAAAACAGGGATTTTCTCCCTGTGCGCCGCGCACCCTTCACGGCGCTAAAATTATACCACTCCAATCGAGAAAATGTTTTCATTTTTGGATTCAACATCAAAAAATACATCTATTGGTGTCCGAGCTAGAAATTTTGATAAGTTTTGGGTCTCCTAAAGGTCATAAAACACCTAGAAATGGCCTTTCTGCCACTTTTTGGACACACAGAAAGTAGTCTTGGGAGAATGAAGATTTCGAGGGGAAAATGAGCTTCAAATTCAGAAATTCTAGTGGGGTTAGAAAGTAGACAGGCCAAGATTTCTAACAAGCCCACTTGGGCACATTTTGGACACCTGGACGTGCCCCAAAATAGGTCCCAAAGTATCATGACGCACAGAGAAAAGCGCGCGACGCACAGAGGAATAATTGCATATTTTCTTCCATTTCGTGAAATTTTGGTTCGCGACTTCTCCAAGTGGGCCCGCTCATCTACACTTCAGTTTTTTGGCACCAAATGCGGCATTTAAAATGTTTTTTCTCAAGATTGGCTTCTATCCAAGTGGCGAAGGAAGGCAAACGGTCACACCAAAGCCAAATGTTATATTTGTAGCACTACACCTGTAGCTGATGGTTGGCTCTCCATCTCCATTTCGAAATGATTTGATTAACTTCCCAACCCCTGGGCATTCTATCTCTTCCTCACACATTATATATATTGTATGCAAATTATTTGCAAAGGGTTGGTTGGCTTGTAACTTCTGGGAGACTGTGGGAAAGAAAATTTGTTTCTGCATTGTATATTTTTACAGAGAATTAATGAAAGGCAACGGCTATGTTTCATGAGACTCCTATGGTTGTGAGTATAGCAAGTGTTTCTATTATGTTTCATATGTATCTTGTTATGTTTTGTATTCCATTTCACATTCATTTTTGGTGGAATTTTTTGAGTGAGATCAGGTAGAATTCAATTCTATTGCTCTACCTATGGGAAAATTTCATATACAGTGTTCATTCTTCTATTTGAAAAGGATTTATGTCACCCATGCCCTTTTCAACTTCTTAATCAATCTTTCCATCCCGCCACATTTTAAAACTAAATTGCTATGCTTTCAGCCTACCTTGCCTCACGAAATAATCTGTGCATTCATTTTAAGTTCTCTGTTCATTGAGGTCCAGTGGTCCCATAACATCCCAGAAATACAGTCATTCATAAAAATCACTCCTTGTTTTCATTTCCACTTACTAGCCTAAGACAAATAGTTCATTGTAAGTCATCTCAGTCCTTCTTGTTCATCTATTCACTAAGTGTGACCTGGAGAGAGCCCTCTCTTGTTCTGGTAGGGCTAGCTACCAGACTGAGTGTGGTTTGTGGTTACCCTGAATTTTTCCTTCCTTCAGCCTGAGGTGGATTAAGGTGCTAACAAGTATCATATGGTTATGAGTTGATATTATGTGATTATATTATGTCCATGTTATGTATAGTTTTTACTGAAGGTTACATCAGCAAAATGAAAGGAATGTGGTCTATGACATGCTAGGATAAGCATGGATAAGGCACTAGAAGCAAAGTTTCTTGGTAAGGATAGTGTCGTTTTGGATGTGTGGTACTACTATTGTGCATATCTTGTATATGTTGTACACGTTTCATCTATGGTGTGTGCACATGCGATGTTGTGTATATATAGTGTGTGTACATGTTGTTTATGCAATGTTATGTATAGGATGGTACAGATAGTGTTGTGTGCATATTGTTCTCTACACATGTTGGATATGCAATGTTTTGTATAGATGATGCTATGTACAAATTGGATATGAAGTGCTATGTATAGGGGGTGTTGTGTGCATGTCGTACATGTGGGGCTATGTACATATGGTGTTGTGTGCATGATTGTACAAGTGATGTGGTGTGCATGTGGTGCTATGTACACATTGTGCAAGTGGCACTGTGTGCAGGTGGTGTTGTGTACATGTTGTGCATGTGGCAATGTGTACATGTGGTATCACGTACCTATTTTGCATGCGGTACTATGTACATGTTTTGCAATGGTGCAGTGTCCATGAGGAATTGTGTAGATGTTGTGCAGGTGGTGCTTTGTACATGCAGTACTGGTGTATTGTGGGATTGAGGGCATGTTGTACATGTTGCGTTGCAAGTATGTGGTACTATGTATGTGCATTTTGTATTCATCGGTATCGTGACATATGCATTCATTGTGTTGCACTCTATATATGTATTTGTGTTGTGTTGTACACCGGATGTAGGTGTATGTGTTGTAAGCCAAGTGTAGGTGGATGTATTGCAGGGCATTGTTTGCAATGTGTGATTATATGTGTGTGATGCACACTATGTGTGTGTGCACATGGTTGAGGAGAAGACATTGGGTGATTGTCGGGTGTGGAAACCGATCTAGAGTGTGTACAAAATAAGGACTAAGGATTAATGAAAGAATAAGTATCAACATTTTATTTCCGTTTTATTATGCATATGATTTATGACTATGGTCTATGATGATTACATGTGATTTATGATTTTGGTTTATGATGGTTACATGTGATTTATGATTTTGATGTTTATGTTTTGAGCTAACCTGATATGATATTTTCATACATGTTGATTTGTTCAAATATGTTAGTTTGACTTTTTGTGACAGGAAGCGAACATGATTGCAAATGTACCTTATTGACGAGTTACCAATGAGGTATGATGTGAATTTATTTTAATCTAATGGAAAAAATGTGCTTGGTACAGGAAGAATGGAAATGCTTGGTTGAATGGCTGAAATCGACTGCAAGAATTAGCAGCAACAATGAAAGAAATTGGAACATGCAGAAATATGCTTGTAGAGTGATTTATGAGTAGGGACATTGTGAGACACAGGTACCCAATAGTTTCCATTGATTTCCATGAGCATGCTATGACTAGTATGATGGTTTTGAGGTAGGTATAGTTTCCTCTCTCTCTCTCTCTCTCTCTCTCTCTCTCTCTCTCTCTCCCCCTTGCACTCTCGTTATCTCTCCCTCTCCCCCTCGCGCTCTTGTTATCTCTCTCCCCCCCTCTCTCTCTCCCTCTTGCGCTCTCATTCTCTCTCCCCCTCGTGCTCTCATTCTCTCTCTCTCTCTCTCTCTCTCTCTCTCTCTCTCTAAAGCTAAATAAAAATTTGGCCCTAAATAGTTTGGAAGGTAAATTAGATACCATATGCATCAAATAATAAATGAGAAATATTGCAAAGTTAAATCATGAGTGAAAGAAAAGAGTCTTGAACCGTTCAACTTTTCATTTAAAAGAAAATAAACATGAGGAAACTCTAGAACTAGTGAAGGAAGAAATACAAAATAAATTAGAAATTGAAACAACTTGTCTTATAGCAGCAAAGAGCATGGGAAAAATAATTGAACATAAATACAAGTTAATTTATGTTAAGGTAAGCTCTAATGACCATAATTATGACATACACAATAAAACTCCATGTCTAAAAGAGTTATGAATATTTATAAATAAATATCTCATTATAGAAGTTCAAGATGAATTAAAGAAGGAAGTTCAATAGGTATAGAAATTTAGGAAGGAATGGAAATAGTAAACAACTAGGAATGGAAAAACTATTATTAGGGATAGAGATCAAGACAATAAAATAAATAGGAATTTTGGACACTCTCGATAGCCTCTTGGAATTGTTGTGGCTTCCATGAAGAAAAATGCCTATGTTAAGTTGAATCTCAAGAAAAACTGGTATTATATTACTAGTTGATACTTGGGAGCATGAATAATATAAGTTCCTTAACATAAAATTATTTATATTGTGGTTGATATTGAATAAGAAATTCTACCACAGAGGGATTAAGAGCATAATTAGTTACATGAGAAAGAAGTATTTTCCTTACTTTAAACTTCACTATAAAAAATCTCTTAATTAGTACATGTGGATGTAGATTTTAGATACTAATTCTAAGAAAATCTATATATAAATATGGCATTATATATCTATTAACTATATATTTTATAAGAAAAACAATCTAGATAAAAAATGTCCTTACAATGGTTTCGAACATGATATTTACAATATAAGAACTGAAGGCAATATCCTCTTGCTAGGAGACTTTAATTCTAGAACAACAACTAAACAAGCTATTATTTTGAGCATTAATTGCAACTCTAATCCTTTGTCTCAATATGAGGGCCTTATTTTACCTTTAAGATACAAGAGAAACTATATAGAGCTAAAGGATAAATTAACTTTAGGTGATATCATTCAATTTTGAACCTATTATATCATTCAATTTTTAACCACCATGTTATGTTCATTGTGGAAAAGTATTGCAATAATCAAACCAATCTCTTATCTTGTTTTGTCGACTTAAGAAAATATTTTGAATGACATTTGGAGTAGATTAAAAGAACTAAAAGTTCCTTTCAAAGTTGAGAGTTTGTGCACAAGGTTGTGTGAGAACATTAATCCAAAGTTTATGATCACTAAGGGTTAGCCAAAAGAAATTAATTATAATATAGAATTTAAGTAAGATTGTGCCTTGTCCCCTACCTTTCTGGAAAATATATCATCAAGTAAGGGGTTTGTGTGGAGGAAGAATGTTATGTCAACCTGACTCTAGCTAGTATAATCATGATCCTTCTTTATGCTGATAATTCATAGCTATCCAAATTGGCACATTTTAAACACATGCTTGTAACCTTTCTGATGTTATTATTCAAATTCCCATTTATTCCTCGTGCATTTTTCATCCATTATCACCCTATTTCTGGTGTAGGTAGAAAATTTTCCTTTTTTCCACTTTTACTTTATTCTTATGCATCATGTTGTGAAATTGTCATCTTTCATATTAACATTGTCAAATAGGAGCAAAAGTTAGTGGTTGCAACTCCTCTGTGGGTTTACAACACCAACTACAACCCCATAACAAATTCTTCCAGTCGACACACAAGTGTTGCAACTCCTTAAACCAAGACAAGAAAGTACTGTGACTCTCCTCTGTTCCATTACTACAACTCCTCTATGTTGCTACAACACTAACATGGTCACTTACATAAAGGAATGCTAAAAATTTTCTATGATCAATGAAATTGTTACAAATCAGAAATGCCTTGGAATTTTCATTACTACAACTCTCGTTGTTGTAAGTTTAGCATACTACACAACACGCTGGCCAATGCTCCAACTATACACCCAACATGAGTCTCTCATAATGGAAGGCTACAGAGGAAAGTAGGTGAACAATTAAGAAGAACGACTTGCTAGAAATTAAAAAAACAACGTAATGAATAGAAAATATTGGAAACACAAAAAAACATGAAATAAGAGAGACAAAAATATGCGTTGTTTCATCTAATGTAGGCTACATCTATATAGAAACAACATGTGCTTCCTTTTATATTATCCATCAAACTAAAAGAATACAGCCTACAACACATTTGTTATAACTTCCTCTTCGCTCTCACACGGACTCCTCTCTTTTTCTCACAGAATAAATACATAGTCGCAATACAATTCCCTCATATTAATGCAGGTGCCATTAGTATAATTTTAAGGTCTAAAATGGCCCTCCTAAGAAAATTGTACAACTAAAATAAAATTTATAAGAGCCAATAGGATTCAATATGATGAAGTCAACCATGGGGGATGATTCACCATTTTTGGAGTAAAAAATAATAAAATAATAAAACTACTTTTTCAACTGACTTATCTCCCTAAAGTTTAACTCAAATTATAAGTGGAAATTCTCATTGAATGCAAAATGTAATTCCTCGTCTATTTACTTTTTTATTAACACAAAATTGATAATAAAATAAACAAACATATATCAAACTTTCAATATCATACACTTTAAATTATAATTATATATATATATATATATATATTATATATATATATATTATATATTTATTATATATTATATATATATTATATATTATATATAATTACCTATTTTTTCTATTATTAAAATAATTTAACTTTTTAAGAAACTACAATTATCTATTCAATATTAAATTCGTTATTAAAATTTAACCACCAAAAATTTGATTCAACTTTTTTTAAGAAATTGATTGAAGTGATATATATCTTTCAATATCTTCATCAAATCACTTTCTTATTGTGTAATATCTCTATTAACAAATATCCTTTATTTATTTTATGTTATATTTTATTTTATATTTATGTGTGAAAAATAATAAATTCAAATAGTATAAAATATTTGATAATATTAAATTTTTATAAATGTAAATAAAACATATACTGAGAAAATTAAAATATTCACGGTCAAATATAACGAATAATATGAAAGTATTATAATAGGATTTTAAATAATAGGTATGTAGTTTGTGTTTAACCATAATATACAAGAGCATATATATTAGTGATGCAAAAATCACGATTAAATCAGATTTTTGCAATTTTTGTTTCCTGATTTAATCACCTGATTATTAAGTTGATTTTTTTGCGATTTTTTGAAATACATGTGATAACAACCTAAAAAATCGTGATTCAATTAGTAAAAATCGTTGGGCCAGTGGAAAATGACTTTATATTAGCAAAAACAAAAAAAATACAATTTTTTTTTTTTCATTTCAACAGTTGGGAGCAGCAGTGGATTGGGGTTGACCTAGGAGGAAAAACATGTTGATTGGGAGCTGATTTGAGGAGAAAAACGAGTCAAAAACCCTGATGGATTGAGCGCTGAGGAGGAGAGGATCAATTTTCTCCAGCAAACCAATATGGACACCAAATTTGTGTGTTTTGTTTTAGCTTTTTTTATATTTTTGGTTGGGTTTGAATAACCTGTGTTTATCAAATATTTTTGAATTGATTTGATGGGGTTTTTGTTTGTTAAATTGTAAAAAATTCCATGTATTTTGTCATGTTACACATATATGTAATTTTGTTTATTTACTGTAACATGCAATCATTATTTTGCCATAGGTTCACCATTCAACTTCAAATTTCAAAGTTCAACTTCAAACTTCATCTTACAAATTTAAAATTCAAAAGTCAAGATTTCAACCAAGTTACAAACATGCCAAGGAAATTGGACTCTCTGTGGGAATTTGGTGAACCTAATGGAGGGTTTGATAGAATGAACTTGAGTTGCAAGTTGTGTGGGCATCATATGTTGGGGGGTTTATAGATTGAAGTATCACCTTGCACAAATCCCTGGATTTGATGTAGGGCCTTGCACAAATACAAGTCCAGAAATCATTCAAAGAGCCATGAGATCATTGGAAGAATTAGAGTACAACAGAGAGGCCAAAGCATAAATTATGATGCAACTAGCAAAGAGGGTGTTAGGCTTAGGTGAAGGAAGTGGCACTGGTTCTACTTCAGCATCAATATCTACAACCAACCCGATAGTTGCCTCATCCTTTTTTGTTCCTAGAACCACACCTGGTTCACAACCATCTATCACTTCAATACTTAAAGAAACTGAGAAAGAACAAGCTGACAAGCTGTTGGCCAAATTTCTCCTTTGGAGTGATATTCCTTTTAGCGTTGCAAAGAATAATCCATTTTTCCAGCATGTTGTTGATGCTATTGCAATTATTGGCCCAGGGTATAAAATCTCTTCTTATGATGACTTTAGAGGCCAGATTCTTCAAAATGAAAAGGTTGACTGCACCAAAAGATTGGAAGAGTTTAGGGCATCATGGGCACAAATAGAATGCACTGTGATGTCAGATGGTTGGATCAAAAAAAAGGAGTGAAGCCTTATAAACTTCTTGGTTAGTTGTCCCAATGGGACAACATTCATGAAATCCATTGATGCATCTTCACATATCAAAGATGCAAAAACTTTATGTGATTTGCTGGATGTGTTTATTTTGGAGGTGGGTGCAGAACATGTTGTCCAAGTCATAACAGAAAATGTTGCTAATTTTGTTGTTGTTGGTAGGATGCTTATGGCGAGGCATCCTACTTTATTTTGGACCCCTTGTGCTGCACATTGTATTGATTTGATGTTGGAGGACATAAGAAAAATTTCCTTTGTCAAAAATATTGTTGAGTCATAAAAAAGTATCACAAAAATTATATACAATCATACATATGTGCTTAGTTTGATGAGAAAATTCACCAACAATAAAGAGTTGGTGTGCCCCACCATTGCACGGTTTGCCACCAATTTCATATCTCTTCAATCTCTCTTGAATTCTATGTGGAATGTGAAAAGAATGTTTCTTTCAGAGGAGTGTCGTACTTTGACAATGAGCCACAAACCAGAGGGAGAGGCCATATGCAGATTAGTTTCATACCAGAAAGACTTATGGGCGGGAGTGTAGGAGGTGTGCTCTGTTACTGAACCTTTGGTAAAGGTTCTTCGATTAGTTGATTATGAGAATCCCACAATGGGCTATTTGTATGAGGCCATGGATAGGGCCAAAGAATCCATTCGGGCCTATTATGATGATAAGGGAGATGAGGGGTTTCAGAAACAACTCCTCTTATGGGAAGTGATTGATGAACGATCGAACAACGCACTCCATCATCCCATTCATGTTGCAGGGATCTACCTGAACCTCACATTTTCTTACCCATGTGGGTTAATATTCAATGGAGATCATGGATGGATTCTTAACCTGTGTTCAGAGGATAGTGCGATCTCCAGCAGAACGTACAAAAATCTCCAAAGAAATGGAGACATACATGATGGCAGGTGGCACATTTGGCTTTGAGATGGTTGTGACTGATAGGACAACTAAACTGCCAAGTATTTTTTAGTTTGTTTCAAATTTCATTGTCTCTTCAAGTTCATAACTTCATACTTTGCTTCAACTTTCAAATTTCATTTTTTTTCTTATGTTTATTTAATTTTATTTCTTTTTGTAATTTTGTTGTAGATGCATGGTGGAGAGTGTATGGTGCCAGGGTACCCCATCTGCAAAATCTTTCCATTCGAATTCTCAGCCAAACATATAGCTCATCAGGATGCAAGAGCAACTGGAGTGTATTTGAAAAAATACACAACAAGAAGTGCAATAGTTTAAACTTAAAACTTAAAATATTGCAAAATTTCAAATATTTTTTTAAATTCGTTAAACAATATTTTTTTTTATAATATTTATTTCATGATCTTTGTACAGGTTGGAGTCCCAGCGGCTTAATGACATGGTCTACGTCTACTACAATCTTCGATTGTGGGTGAGGCAACTTGAGAGGACAGCTGATATGGAGGCCATCTCATTGGATGGGATTGACATCACTGTTGCATGGAGGGTTGATGCCGAGAGGCCTCTCATGGAGTCTGTCGATGATTGGTTAGAGTAGGAGGTAGTGAAAGGCATAGAGGGGGAGGAGGAGGAGCAACAGGAGGAGGAGGTGACACCACCTACCTAGGCTACCCCTGCCACCAGTAGAGGATGTGGTACTATAACTCCTAGTTCTTCAACTTCTAGAGCACAACAGAGTCCACTGCCAACTCCACCGACATCTACATCCATAGGAAAAGAGAAAGCTATTGCATTTTCTCACAAGAGGAGCAGAGGAAATCGGTAGTATTATTCTATTAAACTTTAGTTATTTTGTTAATTTCATTGTATATGACATTATGACTCATTATCTGAGATACATTATTATATTTTTTGTTGATATTTTGAAGGTGAGTTGGGACTCAAGAGTGAGGAGTGGACTTATTATTTACTATTCAAGACATGATTCATTGTTATGTGTGATGTAGCACTAAAAATGATATTACACATCTTATATATTAGTTCTTTTATCATATTTATGTGTCAATATATTTATTTTATGTTGTAGATGCTTTAGATATTAAAACAATTGAAAAAAAATAAAAAATAAAAATTGTATTTTACCATTTTTTCCTATTATTTCTTGATTTTTAGGATTTTTTTTCCAATTTTGTCTCTTGCGGATAATATCCCAATAACTATAACTGCAACATTGGTATATATGTGAGATTATTAATTATTATAAGTTATATAAGTTTATGTTTATAATCATAATATTTATTTAAGCGAGTTTAGGCTTTTATGATTTATATCTAGATTTTAAGAAAAGAAAAAATTCAATAATACCTCAAAAGACATTTATCGACCTTTTCGAACCAATCAGGTGTGGTTTATCGTGAGGAAAAGAGTAATCAAATCTGGCAGCAACTTAAATAAGAAGACAAATCATACAGCTCCAAAAAATAAAAAATAAATTTAAACTATTACCAGATCTGATTATTGATCTTATCTGGACAATATCGTGAGGAAAAGAGTAATCAAATCTGGCAGCAACTTAAATAAGAAGACAAATCATACAGCTCCAAAAAATAAAAAATAAATTTAAACTATTACCAGATCTGATTATTGATCTTATCTGGACAATATCGTGAGGAAAAGAGTAATCAAATCTGGCAGCAACTTAAATAAGAAGACAAATCATACAGCTCCAAAAAATAAAAAATAAATTTAAACTATTACCAGATCTGATTATTGATCTTATCTGGACAATATCGTGAGGAAAAGAGTAATCAAATCTGGCAGCAACTTAAATAAGAAGACAAATCATACAGCTCCAAAAAATAAAAAATAAATTTAAACTATTACCAGATCTGATTATTGATCTTATCTGGACAAAATCAAGCATAGATACATGTCATTATTCATTTTATACTAATATCTATCCAGTTGTATCCATTTAACTTTTCAGTCTCTAGGTAAATCCATTGGTGAACTCTCTCTTTGTCCATCACCACTTAATAAATAATCACAAATTTATTCATAGTATATATTTATTGGTAAATTTTTGCTTCTTTTTTAATTATGTAAATAGTTGGTAAATATAAATAGATATATAAATTAAATAGTTGGTAAATATTGATAGATGAAAAAATATGAAAACACTTATTCTTATAAAGTGCAGTTTAATTTATAGAAGAAATGACCATGACTATTTTTCCTCGATAATTTTAATCAAAATCTGTGATATATTTTTAAAAATTTGAGTTTAAATTATTTAATTTATATAATTCAAGTGCCTTAGGGTTTTTCACGTTATTCAATCTATTTATACATTCAAAAATATATTTTGAATAACTAAAAATCTTGATATTATATTATTAGACTTCCTAAATTCCTATATATAAAAAAAAAAAAAGACGTATTTCATTTTAATTAACATAAACCTAAATAATTTCACTATTATTGTAAATTATTTATTTTATTTGAAATAATTTTTAAACTAAATTTGCTTTACATTACAAACACAATTTAAATTTTAAATCTCATCTAAAATTAATATACCAAAATAAAATATATTTAAATTAAAAAATAGTTTCATTAAATTACACAAACTAAATTATAAACTTCTATGTTAAATGTACGTCCACGAAATTTATCATCAAATTATAAAAAAAAAAATTCTTCTTAATATGCAAAAAGATTCTTTAGAAGTCACTTTACATGAGAGATTTCGAAAACTGTAAGCATCTTGTAGACTTTTGGTGACATAAATTTCGACTTCAAACTTTTATAACTTTTCCTCCTCTTAAGGAACCAAAAGATACCTATCACGTAGACTTATGACTTTTTTTTGTTTGGTAGAGTTGAGTTGCTATCTTTAATGATTGGGAAATGGAATCATATTTTAATGATTACGAAATGAAATCATATTTTAATGTTTATTATTGGGAAATGAAATGATTATTGGGATATTTTAATGTTTATTATTGGCAAAGGCTTTTTATGATTAAGAAATGAAATGATATTTTAATGTTTATTATTGGCAAAAACTTTTTATGATTAAGAAATGAAATGATATTTTAATGTTCCTTAACGCAAAAACTTTTTATGATTAAGAAATGAAATAATATTTTAATGTTCATAATTGGAAAATGAAATCATATTTTAATCCAAAAAAATTATGATTGGAAAATGAAATGATATCTTAATGTTCATAACTGGAAAATGAAATGATATTTTAATGTTTATAATTGGAAAATGAAATGATATTTTAATGTTCGTAATTGGGAAATGAAATGATACTTTAACCTAAAAACTTTTTATGATTGAAAAATGAAATGATATTTTAATGTTCATGGGACTATTAGTTTCTTGTTTTTCCTCTTTTGCAATTCAATCCTTTTTTGTCAAATTGATCTTTCCAACAATAACCTCACTTCAAAAACAATACCAAAAAGCATTACTCACTTATTCCAATTATCTTCTCTGATATCTTTAAATATATCACATTTGAAAATAAAATATTTTTCCAAAATCTAATATTAACCGTGCAACATTCAATACATCACATTTGAAAATAGAATATTTTTCCAAAATCTAATATTAACGGTGCAAGATCACCACAGTCTGATATGTAGCCCTAGTAAGTCGACACCCCTCGCTTTACGCACGCATGTACACTTCAAGACCGCCATACTTCCACCGGAACAAGCGGCTTTAATGCCCGTACTTGCCTATAAATAGAGGCCTCCAACTACGTACCCAATATCTTTCTCTGCTTCCTTATTTGAGTATTGAAGAAATAATGGCCCCGGTGAATATGAGGGAGGGTAAAATTCCAGAGCAAAAGAAAATTGATAACGGTAGCTTGTTCCCCAAAGTTATCACGCCTGTAGTAGCTCATGAGCAATGTTGTTATTCCCATGATGAAGAGTTGGGTGCAGTTTTGGAGTCTATAAGGAAGGAGAAAGAGTGGTTTCAGAAGGAGTTGCAGGAGACCGGGGCTCTGCTTTTCAGAGGCTTTAAATGTATAAAATCTGCATCTGACTTCAATGCTTTTGTGGATGCCTTTGGATGGGAGGAGAAGTCGTATGAGGGATCTGCCCTTCGAAATAATATTGTAGGAAGAGTGTGGACTGCAAATGAAGCTCCCCTTGATCAGGACATCTTCTTCCACCATGAAATGGCTTTGGTATTATATGGTTTTTTTTTTTCAAATATTTGAGGAATCAATCTACTTAAGCTCGAAGAATTTTCACAATTTAAGTGCTCCAGATCAACCTTTTTCAAACTAAAATTCAGTGTGCAATCATATTACAACTGAAACCAGTTAAAAAACCAAAATAAAAAACAACGTGCAGCGATTATCAAATTTCTTTGAATACTACAGCATCTTACACTAATTAATTGTATGCATGCAGCTTACATTAATTAATTGTTTGCCTCATGCAGATGAAAGAATTTCCATCGAAGCTATTTTTCTTCTGCGAGATTGCACCTCCTGAGGGTGGACAGACCGCAATTGTTCGCAGTGATAAGGTGGCTCGTGAAATGGAAAGCAAATTCCCGAGCTTCGTTAGCAAACTGAATAAAGAAGGGATAGTCACGTGCACATTCATGCCTAAAGCAGACGAGGGTTTTTTCCTGGGAAAAAGTTGGCCATCTCAGTTTCAGACTCACGATCCACAAGAAGTTGAGAGAAGGTATTTGGTGTTAAATTATAGAAATATTTTGAAATTTGATAAACAAGAGTGTTATTTTATTTAGATGGTAAATTTTGAAAATATTTTGAAATTTGATAAATTAAAACTTTAATTAAACAAAAAAATATTGGGTAATCATATTTATTTAGATGGCAAATTTTAAAAATATAAAAATTAATTTAATTCCTATATAACAAATTCCAGAATATTCCAAAAATATCAAATCAAATTAAATTAAACAATATTTTGTTGATCTCTTTTAGGATAATCTAAGTTTTCCATATAGTTAAGAAAAACTACAAACACATTACAGATCCCTTTATAACATACTCACTCTTTTCTCAAAATAACAAGTAGGTGTTGCTCCTGGACTAGTTGGTACCAGATTAACACAGTGAACCAATTTAAAAAAAGCATATTCACTGCATTGATATTTGGCTGATTGTTGGCTTTTGTTTCTCAGAATTGAAGCTCGTGGTTCTAAGCTGGTGTGGATGGCGAACGGAAGTGCGAATGTCATAGCAGGGCCGCTTCCTGCGACGAGAAGCTTCGAAGGATACAACGATCAGAAGGTGTGGTTTAACTATATTCCTGGTGCTGTGTACAAAAAAGCTGCGAGTTATAACAGACTTTTATGTGGAGATGGTTCTGCAATTCCGAGCGCAGTAATGGAGGAGAGTGCGAGAGTTATGGACAATGAATGCGTAGAGGTGAAGTGGGAAGCGGCGGACGTGCTGCTCATAGATAACTTGGCTGTAATGCACGCGCGTAGACCTTCGAAGCCACCTCGGCGTGTCTTGGTGGCTCTCTGCGAGTGATATAAATAAATGGATAGATAACAAGTTCGATAAAGTTGGCAATTTGCGAAATCTTGAAATTATGTCCATTGCACATTCGGAAAATATTACTTAACAAAAAAACACTATTTATAGAGTTTATTGTTGTTGGTTGTAAAACATGAGTTATTTTTGGTTTTTTAAAGTTTTTACAATAGTGAAATTTCTTGCAAATCTATTCCAAACACCAAAAAAAATACTTTTTATTACTTGTATTTTCCTACCATAATTACACTTATTATAAGTATACCATTGTATTTATTTTTATGTTTGGATTAATTCACGCGATATAAATGCTTCTAATTTTACCCTAACTGAAAACTCTTCACACTCTTATTCTAAAGAGATTGAAAGGAAAGGCAGTGGATGAATTGCTTTCAAATGAAAATTTTATAAACAATGAAAATTTTATAATTTTATTTTATAAATTAAAAGCGATTAAATATTTCATATATAATATTTCAATAAACGTTATTACAAATTATTTATCATATATTTTTAAAATTTAAAAGAGAAATTATTTTTTTTGTGTGAATCAGCATTTTATATTACGATAATAATACAAATTTACAAAAGGCATGCTCGTGCACACATAAGACAACTTTCCTAGTTCTAATACTAGCCATCATGACCAAAAAGATAGACACTGAAACAAACGAGAGACATCAAAACCATGGTATAACCCAGTCCGAGGCTCACAGAGAGCAACAAAAAACCAAAAACCGACAAAACGCAGTGACCTAGAGAGTAGTCCCCTGACCTAGGGACTGATCCAGTGCTTGCAGTAGAAATCATCACATTTCAAGAACAATATAGTTCTTGGGGGATTCCTGACGAGTCGGGGCCTTGGCTTTGCCAGCCTGAGGAAGCGAAGAGCGCGTTCCCTGACTGGTGCATGGTTTTTCCTTCCGCCCGATCCCCAGGACCTGCAAATTCCTGACAAATTGAGCGCCGCAACAGGCTGATCAAGACTGTGAGCTTTTTGGAAACGCTGTCTAATTGCTGCTCCAAACTGCTGATTTTAAAGTCCAAGCCTTCCAAGATCGCCTCATGCTCCGCAGAAGTTGCGGCAATAACATGCTGAGCTTATCGAGCCTGGCTGATATAATCTCCCTGCATGCTTATGGCTTTTGCCAACATCAGCTTCATCCGCCACATTTCTGCCTACGTGCGGACATATTGGGTGGCCCAGGTTGAAGGTGTTCCAGGGTCGAGAACCCATTCCATATCCTTCTCAATCTCATGCTCTTCCAAATTCTCCTTTTCCTCCGCCACTATAGCCTCCAGCTCCTCAATCTTACGTTTTTCCTTCTGAGAGGCCCTCATCTCATAAGTTTCCCTAGCTTGCTTGAGATCCCTATTGGCAGACGCATTCTTGCTACCTTCGCCCGTCATTTTCCTGATAGTAAGCCCCGAGCTACACCGTATTCTAAGGGCCGAGAAGAAGAGTCTTTGCAAAATAAGCGAATGCATTGTGACTCTAGCATTGCTAGGGTCTGGAGATATAGGGGAACGAGCGAGTGAATCACTTGCTGCGTACCATCTTTTCATCCTCTGACCGCAAATCCTTTCATAATTATCCTTGCTTCGTGGATCATATTTTCGATGATGTATCGAAGTATTGTTATTAAGGTTTCCTCGCTTACATCCCTCCGATGAGTGCCAGGTGTCCATACTTTTAAATGGTGGCCGTCAGCACTCATACTTTTCCTTCATGGATCTAAAGGGAGTGACTCCCGCCTGCCTGCGCATTGAATGCCCATTTCCTGCATGTCCTTCATTCCTCTGCCGACCCTTAATTCCCTTCTCAGTATGACTGATGTTAATCATATCCCAATGCCTGCCAAGATCGTTGTCCCTTGGGCCTTATCTATCGTTAACCATATCCTACCTCGAGAGCAGAGTACACTTTTCTTGTACTTCTGGGTAGGTGACGTCCTGCCAATAGCTATCCATGATGATGGTGGGGTTCTCTATACCATAATTCGCCAAATGATCCGCAACTGAATTGGATTTGCGACGAACTGCTTGAAAGAGTAACCCATTCAAACTCAAAAGGTGCTCTGCAATGTACTCTGTCACCTTTGCCAGTCTCTAATGCTGAATGACGTTGCTAGTTTTAGCTCCTGCATACAACCTCCTCACCATTGTGATTGCGAGCTGAGAGTCCCCTTCAATCACTGCTGCATCCACCTGTAATTTCCGAAGAATTCTTAGTCCCTGTTCCAATGCTGCGAAATCCATCTCATTATTGGTTGCTTCCCCTAAGGCTCTGCTATAGATGTATTGAATTTCTCCTTCGCTGCTCCTGAGAATGCCTCCGGTGCTGGCCAAACCAGATTTCCCCGAGAGGCACCATCAAAATTTAGTTTAAGGAAGCCTGAAGGTGGATGTTTTCAGATGCTTAAAGTGGTGTTTATTTCTTGTTGGCGGTTCACGACAGCGACGCAGGTGCCTATATCCAGGTTGAAAGCTTTGAAGATATGTGCTTCCCCTGTTGATACTTTAGTATCTTGTTTTGGTTCTCCTTTAACAAGTACCGATTGCCTGATATTTTGTATAATGATATCTATGGAGTGATTTATATTTCTAGTTTCGTTTAAGAAAACTCTTCTGTTCCTTTCCTTACAAATTGACCATGTAATGAAACCTGGCATGGTCTTCCAAATAATGTTAACCATTTGATTGCTGGAGAAATTTCCTCGCCACTTCTTGATGGTTTCTTGAATGGATTCTCTTGTTCTGTCCATTTGCTGCAGGGTGGTTTCTGCCCACTTCCACAGAAGGTCTGCCAAATCACATGTGTTGAAGAAATGATTCATTGTTTCTTCCTCCTTACCACAAATGGGGCATCTTGACGGGCCACAAAACCCTTTCTTTCAGAGATTTTCCCAAGTAAGAGTCTTCCTACACATTAGGAGCCAAAGGAAGGTTTTAATTTCCGGCCAGAACTATGAATCCCAAACTTTGTCGCTCCATTTGACTTTTTCTTCATGCCCCACATCTTCAATGAATTTTCTAGCTTCTTTAAGCGTAAAATTTCCCCCTCCTTGCTCTCCCCACCTTAATTGGTCATTGTCATCTGTAGAAATTTTTGAATAATTTAACACATATTCAACAGAGATTATCCTGATCATGTACTATTGCAGAAAACATACACAATACATAAGCTCCTCTATATCAATATAGCAGCATCAATAACAATAAAACATCAATAGCATTCACACATTAACACAGTATGTATCCCGGGGAAAGCATCTCGCTAAAAACCCCAACTATCTGTATATTAATGATTGAGTCATGTAACATTACAAAGTACAATGCTTATCACAAGCAATCCGATACCAGCTCCACCTGTTACAAACAATACAGCTCAGATCTGAATCAATCACTGGCTCAGATCTCTTCCGCTGCTTGCCTGCCTCCGCTGCTCAATACCTGCACAAGAAACGGCGATAATTCCAAGGCAGCCACGTCTTTCCTTGGCTAAATCACGTGAGAACAAGCTACAATG
>APFE030097906.1:0-32338 GCA_000404065.3 Pinus taeda
GACCACGTTTCATCAATTTTCAGACTGGATCCATGAACATCAAACAATCATCAAGAAATTCTTCATCAACCAAATTCCTTTTCACCAACTAGATCTGAAATCAAGTAGATACTTCAGCTTTACCCAAACACAGTACTAGAAACCACACAACAGAACCCAGAACACAGCAGCAATAAGCAGAAACAGCTAGATCACAACTTAAAGCATATACGCAATTTCAACAGTCTGCAACTTGCATGCATACGCATCTGCGTATGGAACAAACTATGTATGCGCGCCTTTACTTCACCTAAACTGCGTGTATACGCGACTTCGCTTCACTGAACCTGCGTACAGATCTATAAAGGACAACACACTCTTCCAGACATTCAATCACTAATTAACCCAGATTATCAGACTTATAGATCAAACAAGCGCCACATCTAGCAGATCAAAATCATCCAAAGATACTGTCATTCAGGCTTAAAGATTATGAACCATGAATAGAACTTATCCTTTTTTGCGCTAAGGTTCCTCCTTCCTTCAGATCCAGATCTACATCACCACCCAATATACCAGCTCTTAGCACTTTATCAGATCTTCAATGATAATTCAGATAGTTATTTGTCACAATATCTCCTTCCTCTTTTATAGCCTTAGGCCTTCCCCAATACCATGGTCCAAAACCATAACCTTTCAATACCATGAACCCAAAACTAGGGATCAACACATCTGACGAGACGCCATGGTCCAAAACATAGGCTCAAGTTCCAAGATCTAACTACCATGGACCAAAAGAATGATCCCCAACATATATGCTCTTTTGTAATGTATAACCCGCGTGTATACACGCCTTCGTCTAGATGAACCTGCGTATATGTCTTTTTCTACTTTCTGAGTGCCTAAACTGAGATCTTATACCAAAGAAGGTTGCCATGAAGGACAACACCTGTGCCATAGCTCCAAACCTGTGCCATAATGCCAACATGGAAATATTGCAACGTTTGCCAATCTGGATAAAAATGTGAAATCTGAGGTAACAACAGGAACTGATAGTACGATATCTGTCAAGGGTAAGGGCAGAGTTAGTATCCAAGCAAGAAATGGAGAACAGATGATTGTGTCAGAGGTATACTATGTACCTAGTCTGAAATGTAATCTTTTGAGCATTGGACAGCTCATTGACAAAGGTTACAACGTGTTCTTTAAAGATGATACGTGTACAATCAGAGACATACCTCCAAGTAAGAAGATCATTGCACAGGTGCAGATGACCAACAATAGGATGTTTCCTCTCAAACTTAGTGCAGTTTTGAAGGAAGGAAGAACTATTGCGGCTGTAACACAAGAAGTCTTTCAGGAACAAGTGAAAGATGTGAATTGGTTGTGGCACTTGAGATTTGGACATCTCAATTTCGGAGGCCTGAATCTATTGCACAGAAAGGGAATGGTAAAGGGATTGTCGTTGATCGAGAAACCGGACAGCCTTTGTGAAGGCTGCATCTTGGGCAAGCAACACAAAGAAAGCTTTCCAGCAGGAAAGAGTATAAGGGCAAAAGCACCCTTGGAAATTGTTCACTCTGATGTGTGTAGACCGATGCAAATACCATCATTTGCCAGAAATAGATATGTTTTAACTTTCATTGATGATTACACTAGAAAGACATGGGTGTATATGCTGAAACAAAAGAGCGAAGTGTTTGAGAAATTCCGCCACTTCAAAACTCTTGTTGAGAAGCAGTGTGGGCATTATATCAAAGTGCTCAGAACAGATAGAGGAGGAGAATACATCTCCCAATACTTTCTGCGTTTTTGCAGAGAGAATGGCATACAAAAGCAGTTCACCGCAAGGTATACACCTCAGCAAAACGGTGTTGCCGAAAGAAAGAGTAGGACCATTCTTGACATGGTCATAAGTATGCTAAAGGCAAAACGCTTGCCGCATGAGTATTGGGCAGAAGTTGTCATTTGTGCAGTTTACATCTTGAATAGATGCCCAACTAAAGTTGTCATGAACAAAATACCAGAAGAAGCATGATGTGGTCAAAAGAAAACTGTCACTCACATGAGAGTATTCGGTTGTATAGCTTATGCACATGTACCGGATCAGCTAAGAAAAAAGCTTGATAGTAAGGGGGAGAAGTGTGTATTTATTGGCTATTGTAATGAGTCAAAAGCATACAAACTCCATAATCCATCCACTAAGAAATTGATAGTAAGCAGAGATTTGCAGTTCATTGAAGATGAAGCTTGGGATGGAAGCTTAGAAAAAACAGTGAATGTGAAGACAATTGTGTTTCATGAAGAAGAAGAGGAAGGGACAGCAACAAATAATCCTTCCATAGTGGCTCCTCCTCCACCACAACAAGTTCAACAAACCGCACCACAAGCTGGAATTTGAACAGTCTTAAGAAGTCAAGGAAGTGCTTCTTCAAGCACATCACAGGGATCAGTGATACCCTCAAGTTCGGATGGAACCCCAAGCACACCAAGAAGACCAAGATTCAAAAATCTGAATGAGATTTATGAACAAGGAGAGGTAAGTAACAATACCGGTCTGAATTCATTATTCGCTTTATATTGTCATGTTGATGACCCAGCTCATTTTGAAGATGCTGTAAATGAAGATAAATGGATTGAAGCAACGAATGAAGAAATTGGTGCAATTAAAAAGAATAAAACATGGGAGTTAGTGGACCTCCCTGAAGGGAAAGATTGACAAGCACAAAGCAATGCTGAAGGCAAGATTGACAGGCACAAAGCAAAACTTGTTGTGAAAGGCTACAAGCAGCAACAAGGCAAAGACTATGATGAAACCTTTGCACCAGTAGCAAGGATAGAAACAGTCAGAACAGTGTTATCTATTACAGTACAACACAAATGGAAGATTTATCAGATGGGTGTTAAATCTGCATTCCTAAATGGAGTGTTAAAAGAAGAGGTTTATGTTGAACAACCTCCAGGTTATGAAGTTGATGGCCAAGAGCATAAAGTTTGCAAACTGAAGAAGGCTCTTTATGGGCTGAAGCAATCTCCAAGAGCATGGTATAACAGATTAGATGCTTATCTGATTGAGAATGGGTTTGATAAATGTGATGGTGAAGCCACACTCTACATAAAAGAGAATGACGATAAGATTATTATTGTTGTTTTATATGTATATGATTTGATTTTTACTAGAAATGATGCTTCTCATTGCTGTTTTTAAAGCAGTCATGAAAAATGAATTTGAAATGACTGACTTGGGCTTCTTAAGATATTTTCTTGGAATTGAAGTAGACCAAAGTGAAAATGGTGTTTTCATTTCTTAAGATAAATATGTAGAAGCAGTGTTGAAGAGATTTGACATGCAGAACAGCAAGGCAGTTGTGACTCCAACTGTAGTGGGGTTGAAATTGACCAAAGAAGACAGCAGCAAGGATTTTGATCCAAAATTGTATAAGAGCATAGTTGGCAGCCTTATGTACTTGACTGCAACTAGGTCGGACATTATGCACATTGTGAGTTTAATCACCAGATTTATGGAAAGACCAAAAGAGACTCATTGGGAAGAAGCCAAGAGGATTCTAAGGTATGTGAACGGAACGAAGGGGTTTGGTATTTTATACTCCTCTTCTGAAAGTTTTATGTTGACAGGTTACACTGACAATGATTGGGCTGGAAGTGTTGATGATAGGAAAAGCACATCAAGATATGTGTTTCATGTGGGATCAGGAGCCATCTCATGGGCTTCCAAGAAGCAACCAGTTGTGTCTTTGTCAACAACAAAGGCAGAGCATGTGGCAGCGACAACAGCAACATGCCAAGCAGTGTGGCTGAGAAGAGTTCTCACAGATTTGTGTCATGAACAAGAAAATGGCACAACCATTTACTGTGACAAAAACTCAGCAATAGCATTGTCTAAAAACTCTATTTTTCATAAAAGAACAAAGAACATAGATACCAAAATTCACTTCATACGTGAATTGGTTAATAATGGTGAGATTGTTTTGCAGCACTGCAAAACAGAGGATCAGTTAGCTCATATCTTGACAAAACCATTCGCAAAGAAAAGTTTTGATCATTTCAGGAAATGCCTGGGTATGCAGCAGTTGAAATTAAAGGGGAGTGTTGGAATTTAATTCCATCTGCAATATAAACAGCTGGACAAAAATCTGCTTTTCTGTATATATTCCAGGTTGTTCGATGCCACAAAGTCACTCTTGATATTTTGCACATTAATGTGCATTAAATTCACAGAATTGAATTCCCCTGCAACCGTCGACTTGATTTATTGAGAAAGGCATCACGGCTTGCTGCATTCAATACGCAGATAAGCGTTAGAAGATATTTTGATTATTGTTTAAATTCAGATATGTTTTTTTATAAATGTAATGAACAACAGTTCTGTTTTAGGTTAGAAGAATATAGAGAGTCTTTTCTGTAACGCACAGCAGTGCTGAACATGTAATTTTCTGAGATAAAGAAAATTAGTTTGTGGAACTGAAATGTTCCTCTAGTAATCCCTCTGTCAAGAGGAAGATGCTCTTAAGCATAATCTTTTGTGAAAATCCCTCTATGCAAGGAAGACAAATTTTATCATTTGGTTTACTGTTTATGAATGCAAGTTATTTTTGTATCGTTGTTACGCCGTTGCATCTTGCTGTTACACCATAAGCCGAAGATAGACTTGACGTCAAATCATCGTTGTTGTAACACCAAGAACAACAACTGATGAAACTGCATTGCTGTTACACCAGTTTCAGCATTGCTGAAACACCGTATTCCTCCAACGTTTTTTCGGCTATGCAAAACAGAGTATTGTTCTGTTTTCCAGTTTTGTTTTGAATTATTAGAAATTCTAACTACGTTGCTGCAACACCAAACTAGGTTGCTGCAACACCAAACTGCTTTGGAAAACATCGTTTTCAGCAAACGATTTTCAGGTTTCTGTGTTAAAAAGAGTGTTAAAACATAGCATTTTTTTTTGTCTATCTATTATGGAATTCACATAGATTTTCCAACAAAACCAATGAAAAAATTGTCAAAGTGGAAGGAATTGAACATATACAGAATTACCTAACATTGAACGATATTTTCCAACAAAACCAATGAAGAAATTGTCAAAACGGAAGGAATTGGACATATACAGAATTACCTAATATTGAATAACCAACTCATCAGGCATGACTTACATCATTGTGAGAGCTGGTTAGTTGGTGCCAACAATTTTCTCCATCCATTCCCCGCATCGTTTTTCAGCATCCAGTGCACCAGAGAAGAAACCATAGTTTGCCACACAGCCTAGATCTTTGCAGCAGGAGACGAGCCCCTCACTGCCTATTGCCCAAAAGAAAAGAATTTTCCCACGTGTGGTGAAGTTATGTTATGAGCCATAGGTAAAGAAAAACCAGAGAAAAAGGCCTGTCAACCGCGAGCCCGATTCGACAGTGAGTAGTAACGTATATATATAAAAGGAAATGTGACTTCCCAGGTTTTGCGGCTGTCATCAATCGACGGATTAGGTAGAATTTTCTGCGCGCCAACGGTACATCCAACAAAGTGTGTGGAAAATGGCACCGCCGCACAGGTAAAGATGAGAGTGAAACACTACCATCCTGAGAACGACAGCGTGGCATGTAATGACAGATAGAGTAGAAGGAGAGATGCTTAACAAAACCAGATGTATTGGCCCACCGTGGTTTGCAAAAGTCGTTCCTTGATGGCTAGTATAATAATATATTGGTGCTCATCGTCATGAGTTTCAATCAACTTATAATTTTGTTCAGAATTGGAACCTTGAACAATTTTTAAATAATAATAAAAAACCATATTTAGTATAAAAATTTAATTTATAATTTGAAAATGAAAATTGCAATCGCGTTATTGTAGTAATAGTAAAGATTATGTCTTTGACCGTAAAATCCATGCGTTTTGGTAGTGCTGGGCCAAAATATAATGACGGTTGATCGTCAAATGAATTAGCATCTATTATATTCTAATGAGGGTTGCGCCCATCGAGTTAATACTGAAAACGTTCCTATTCCTATTTCGTATGTGAATCCTGGAATGTTCTGTTGTTAATCAGAAAAAGCTAGAGTAGCGTAATCAGGGTGACGAGTAGAGTTTTGAAGCTTAATGTTTTTAGTAGAGTTTTGAAGGTTAAGTCATTTTTATAATTTTTTCTTGTTTTGATTAATGATAACTCAAAAATTAATTTTTATGATTTTTATATTGAAATAGGGTATCGTTAATTTACGGGATGTCATACGATTGTTTTTTAAAAGATAATTGAAAATGCATAATATTTTTTTCCATTGAATTGTTTCTGTCCTATTTGCATTTACTCTAATTTTTAATATCTAAAAGCTATCAACTTTGTCAATATTTTAAATTATCAAGATCGTAGTTTAAATTAACAATATTAGGTTAGTTTTAATAATCAAAATATATTAAATTAATATAAAACATTTACCAATATATAATAAAATTCATATATTACTTATATATATAAATATTTAAATTTATAATAAATTTTAACACAAAATTAATAATAATTTAAAAAATTATTTTTATAAATATTATTATATATGAATTATATATATAATATTTATTTTATATAAATTATCTATATATATGAGAATAATATCTAGATGGAGAAGATTCCAATCATTTTCTCAAACCATCCTACATATATACAAAATATCAAGAGATTACTTTAATATTAAAAGTATACTTTTAACTTGTATAATTTATCATGAACACAATTCGAATAATCATCTTATTTCGTACCATTTTGTAGCTGTTTATAGCTAGACTATGAGGATATTTGCCTTGCGTTGTGATATGAAGTGGTAATGTTTCTTAGATAGTTATCAAAATATGTAATTGATGTTAATATATGATTTAGAAATTTTGCGAGAGTACTTAAATATTGTGAATTATAAACCAGGTTACTCTGTCAAGTTATTGGAGTGACTATTTTTATAAAAATTATTAGTTTTTATTTAATATTTTCATAATGTGTTTAGTTGATTCGGTCAATATTTTATTATGGGTTTAGTTGAGTAATAGGTAGAGATGAATTGTTGAAACTAATTGGAAAACACTAAGTATATACCACAAAGTATATAAATGTGTTATTATTAGAAAATAGAAGGAGATCAGAGCCATTAATTGTATGCAACAAATCAACTTGATACTTTTATTGATCACCATAGGTACAAATATATATAACACAATGATTTTTATGACTCCAATTCATAACAGACGAATCAACAGCTTCTAGATTGGCTCCTTGTAACTCATAATGACAACTATACATGACATGGAAACATTACTTCAACACTCTCTCTCTTAATGCTTAAATTGAAAACATTGAAAACACATATTACAACTACAAGAATAATCTATGTCTGACGTGTCTTCATGAGCACTCACATCCACTTTGGGATTTTGCAAACATTGCTCTTTCACCACCACATCTTTGAGCCTTCACTTGACCTCCCTTTAAAACATAACATACTTTGCAGAATTGACGCTTTTCGACCTCATGGAGTGCGACAAGTAAGTGTCGGAACCATCCTATAGACATACCTCCATCTGTTGAATACATGGTCTTCCGTTGTATTCCAAATTATCGAAGAAAAGAGTCTGAGCCCTAAATATATTCAAAAGTTAATTATACAAGATAACATCTTAAACACATAATCAAACTACCCATGTTATACATGGTCTTCCGTTGTATTCCAAATTATCTAAAAAAAGAGTCTGAGCCTGAATATATTCAAAAATTAATTATACAAGATAACATCTTAAACACAAAATCAAACTACCCATGTTCCTGGCTCCACATAACGCTATACATCAAAACCACCCATTTGAAAATATATTAATCTATTATAACTAGATACTCATTTTATATTTTAAATGCACCCTAAAAATTGGTTATTCATTTTATTTTTTAAATACACCCTAAAAACTTGTACAAAGACAATTCACCCAACTTAAACTAAACCATAGAAACAGAACGGAGCACCCAACGGTCTTATGATGACAACAAAATGGATTGCAATTCCTTTACATTGAACTATCCACTGTTCTCCAAATAGACAAATCCTCATTGTCCATATGATGTGCTACTTGAAAACATAACACGTCACCAAGTCATTTCTGCGCGTCGTTGGGATTTGAGCAGTGGAATCATTCTTTCCAATTTGGAAAGAACTTCCACACGAACAACTCTCCAATAATTCCACCATATGGAGACGGAACTTCAAATTCTTCTGCGAACCAAAAAAGGTTTTGTTGCAAAATCGATTTTGCTTTGAATTAATGTCACTGTCAGCCTTCTTCTTGATTGCCCGGATGGCCCATGATGGATCTACAATCTATAAAATGACACGTGGCAGAGTAATTCCCTTTGATCAAAACTTGCTTAGGTTGAAATCACATCGCAATCCATGGAAGAATCGTGTATCGGGTTGTCTTAAATCCCATCACCTCGTCTCATTAGTAATGATGACAGCGGCTATGATTGGAACAGTGCAGCGAGAGATGCATTCTAATTGACTGTGAACCGATGCATTCCAATTATAATTGTGCTATTTCAGAATGCTTTGTAAGAACCCGATTCCAACCATTAGAGCCTCAACCTATTATACACTAACAGATCTATTTTCCTGTTAATTTAAAAGTAATAAAAGGAGCTCGCTGACCTTCTCCCAAAGCTTTAAACATTTAACATCTTATCATTTTATCATAAGCAACATAAATTAAGGCGAGCATTCCATTGATATCAACTTAACAAGAGTAGTTCATGGAAAAATACCTGTTCCGGCGGTTGATGATGATACCTTGGTCTTATAGCTCCAATTGAACACTCCTTCTCACCGAACCAACTGGATTTACCTCCCAACCAACTAGGAATGAATTCCTAGCCCAGGAAACCTCCACAGATTCCCTAGCCCTCCGTGCCCAAGTCCAACCAGATATAGTGTGTCCTCAAGAAGAATGTGCAAAACCAGATAACAATACTTTCCTCCTCTCACACCCAAGAAACCTCCATAGGTTTCCAAGGTCTCCCAAATCATAACAAGTCCAAACAATCACAACCAACCCCCACAATCATAAGCAAAACCTCCCAAAAACTCCCCCCCCTTTTCTCCCTTCCCCCTTGCCTTTTTATACCCTCCTTCCCTTCTCCATCTCAACCACCTCTCATTAATGTCATTTACTTCTCACCCATCCCTATATTTGACTTCTCTTCTCCCAAGTAAGCTAGGAGTACATTTGGAAATGTGAGATGAATATAAAATTGAGAATTCAATGGGAAAGGATCATGTCTTCTCCCAAGTAAATCTGAAAAGTACATTTGGGAATGTGAAAGAAATATATATATATTGATGATAAGATGGAGAAGACTATGTCTTCTCCCAAGTAAATGTGAAGGTACATTGGGGAATGCGAGATGTAATTACATGGAGAGGACCATGTCTTCTCCTTAATGAATGTGAGGGTACATTGGGTAATGTGAAATGAATACATATATTATGAAATAAGGGAAGGAGACCATATCCTACCTAATATTCAATTTGAGAAGGTAAGTGGGGAATTTGGATAATGGAAATCATGAATTTTATATTAGACCAATATTTTTCAATATTTTCAAATAATGTAAACATTAACAAAATTTGTAGGATAAGATTTAAGTGGGGCATTACATACACCCCTCCTTCAGAAAACTTCGTCCCGAAGTTAGAATGAAAGATACAAACATAGCAAATCAGAGAAAGTTATAGCAATAAAATTTGATAAGTTAGACAATGACATTACTTCTCATCAAGAGTCTCCAACTAATCTATATCCTCCTATCCATCTTGACCTGCTTCCGTTCCCACCCTATCCGTCCTCTGTTGCTTTATCAGTGGCAACGGCCATACTAACCATTGATAAAACCATCATGGTGGGAGTGTCAAATACATCGACCTAACTTCCCCAGCAGGCAACTGGCAATCTTCATCACACGTCTAGGGGGAGCGTTCAGCTGTCCTCCCCACGATTCCAGGTTTCGGAGGATACACGGTGGGAAACACCTCCACCCCTCCTTCAGAACACAGACCAGACTACAGAGATGGTTGGACTTGTCATCGAATAATCCAGTCAGGTCGTCTTGCCACCTATCATTTGCATTTTACTCGTGTCATAAGAGTTCACATCAAGTAGATACCAAATGTAATAGAACAATGTGCATTATACCTTCCCCATGAGATGTCTCAACCTTCCCTCAATGGAAGAGTAGCTCTCAGCTATCATATAATTCTTTCTCCTTGTAGGTTAGCTCTCATTCATGCATTTATATAACAACAAGACGTATAATCATCACATTATTAAGTCTAGTATCCATATGTCACTTTGTAGTTCATACTGGAAGAAATCATAATTTCACTACGTCATTCATTAGATAAATCATATCCACTTAAGTCATACATGAAACGACAATAGCTCTGATAAGTCATGTACTAGATAAATCATCACCACGTAAGTCATACATCAAATGTTTCCATCATCAAAATCAAACCTAAGTAGTTTCACATGTTCAACCAAATGCATCAATATTACACCATGTTCATAAATAAATAATACAGAATTGCAACATAAAACCTTAACATAGATAGTTGTTTACGTCAAAATGGGCACCATAAATTCTCATGTGACATCTTTGTGGAACCCCTCAATAACAATTAGAGTTGAAGATATTCAATTGTTCGTCATGGAAAATAGAATTTGAACCCAGATATGCTATAAGGTGGTACCAAAACCAAAATAATGGCAAGCAATGGATTAGTGCACTATCAATTCCACTAGAAGGTGCTAGTATAAGTTTTATGCATATAATTTCTTTAAAAAAAAAAATCCCACTCTTCCAATTTGATGGTTTTTTTTTTTCATCTTTGAAACCCATTTAGTTAATCTTGAAAAGACTCAAAACTTCAGAAGTTGTTTCCAACATGATTTTTATACTTTATTATATATATTTTTTGAATTGAGATAATTTCCTCTAAATGCCAAAAGGTTCAAATTTATTATATATTTAGTCATTGTTTACTAGTACTAAAACAATTTCATGATATATACTACAGCTCACAATATGACCAGACAAATGAGAAATAATTAAATGTATGGAATAATTGCCTTTGCCTTGCTGCTATTAGCGCTTCCCTTCCAAATGGCACCGCATCTCTAAAGATGCCTACTCCTTTCACCAGTGGCCAGTGACCACAAAAGTTGCGAAGAAGTTGAGGGTCCTTTTATCCAAAACTAAAGACACATTATTTTTCATGGCATTTTTATTCAACACTAGAATAAGTGTAAGAGTGTATTCTAATATTTTCACTGGTCTTTTATTGACTAAATAAGCTTCCATTTTAAAATCCCAAATCCTTGGAAGTTAGGGGCTGCTCATTTGGCTCAACAAAGTGAATTTCAAGTAGGCTTTGAAAATCTCTACTCCGACACATTAATTAATATCTATCTTACTTAGGCAAGGAGCATCAATAGAGAACTCTATGGAGGAGGCTTCTTGATATCCAAGTTGCATTCATGGAGGAGAGAAGAAGCTCTAGCATACCAACTAATTTCAACAACTTGGCTAGCAAGCTACACAGGTATTGGAAAGCTAGGTAAGGACTCTTTTACAGCCTCACTGATATCCAACCATGGATTAAACCTTGTGCAACATGGTCACAATATAGAAAATCGCAGAGATAAGAATGGAGCAAGCTTGCTTTTTGTGAACAAACTAACTTTCCTTCAACTGTAAGAATCTGCTTCACTCAGCATTGTTAACTTGTTTTGTAAGTCATTGCTCTTGCAAATGCCCAGAACATGGTTTTAAAGAGTAGTTGGGTTGTAAATGTAGTCATTTTAGGGTTTATTATTGACTTTATTCTTTTCCCTGTTAGTATTATACCTTGACATCTTTTGGAGAAAAATCACGAGAAATGTCGAAAGCATCCCAAAAGCTTTGGGGCTATCCCTTGATATAAGCTTCTAAACCAAAAGGTGATTGGTCTTGATTGTTAGGCTTTTGAACTACTTCTTGATGTTATTCCTAAGTCCTCTAGTAATCTTTTGCATAGTATGTTTTGATCTTTGATCCTGAAACTCCAATGAAGGGATAAACGTATAGTTTGTTCCTAATGTGAGAAGAAAAAAAAAAAGTATACCAAAAATTCTAGCTTTGTTCGGTAGATTAGGGAAGCTTATTACTAGAAAACTATTACGCTTGTAGCCATGCTTAGCATGTATTTGGATCTCTTGGGTTCTTATGTTTGAATTCCTCCCTTTAAACTCAAAGAGAAGGATTACAATAGTTTTGAAAAAGTTGGGCACCACGAGTGGCTTTCATGCACAAGCAAGATGAGCCTCAAATGGAAGACCATGAAAAATAACCTATTTCATTTAGCTAAGTTATCAGAAGAAAGAGATACTCTTTCATCAAAATCACCTATCACTCCTCCGAGGAAATTGAACCTCGGTGGATGCCCCCAACATGGCACTATGTTGTGTATCCATAACCCCATTGGTTGGAGCTCCTAGGTGACCTTAAATTGTTTTGATTTTTTTTGTTAAAATATCAAATGAATATTTATCAAAACAAAAATTCCTTAACTCTATCCATCTATATGAATGTATTAAACAAATGCTGCAATGTTTCACAAGTGGCAATACACGCTAGATTCATGTCCAATTTTGCCTCATGCATCAAATAGATGAGCATACGGAAAATGGAGACTTAAAAAGCATTAAAAATTAACCGGATTATAAACCTGTTGCATATTCCAAAGATACATATCAAATAGATAAACATCGTCTGATTTTTATAACTAAAAAAAACTACTGGCATATAAAAAAGGGCATAATCGTAGTGTAAGGCTATCAATATTCCAAGAACTCTGTTCATTACTTATGGAATCAGGGAAAAGGCTGTAAATCGTAATTACTTCATCATTAAATTAATCATAGCGGCAGGCTGAAAACATGTAATCCTTTGTCATTAAATTACGGTAGTTACTTCCATCATATCTCCTACCTGAATGAAAAGTTAACTAAAAGAACTCATTGTAGTCTCGCATGTAACTTTGGCTTCTCGATTTTGTTCGGGTATTTGCAATCTTAATCTACTTCTTCAAGCATAAATAGATATTATATTTTCTTGCACTTTGCTATCTTTTCCCAATTTGGCTTTCGGTTCTATCCTTTGGTTGTTTTGCCCTACATTACAGTTGTGAAAGTTCTACTCAATTATCCACGTAGTTCCAAGATTGCATATCAGCAGTCCTTATGAATAGAGACAGCTTGTGTACTGCAATTTATTCTCTAATTCAATCAACACAACCAATATGAAACCCCTTAAAACCCCCTAAAAATAAGGACTTCTTAAGGTCACCAGATAAGAGGAAAGCGTTCAATATGGAATCCTTGTTATAAGCTAGTACAACAAATTTAACATTAATTGTAAGTCATAACCATGTTTGCCTCCCTTCAGTTCCTCGAGGAGAATATTGTGACAATATTGGGTTTTCAAGGGAGAATTATTACAAGCATAGACCACTGATGTGATCAATGAACCTAAAAAAAAACAACGTTGAATATTTAATTAAATAAAAGTAAACTGCAAATAGGTTTCTTTTAGCTGCTTGAGAAATAGACTCTTTTCCAATCTCAACATGCAATCTATACAATAAAATCTATATCAAAGGATCTTGGCAAAACACTTTAGGTCCAGACTCCATAGAAACCAATATAAATCAATCATAGAGATTAATAATTATCACAGGGAAGAAAATAAAGCGCATACTCCTCTTACATCATCAAGTTCCAAATTAGATGATTTGCATAGTAGTTTGACACATTCTCTTATAACCAGGAGTATCCACACAGTTCTTGTAAGTGTCCAGAATAAATGAGCAAATGTTACATAAAATCACAAGTTCATGACTGTTTATCATCAGAACTTAACTTCACCACACACAAGCTGAGTTCATGCTGTCTAACCCAGCTACCAAGAAACACTATATGGGTCTATACCATAGTCCATTGTACTAAGCATGTTAGATTCATAACAAGAATTGTTGAATGGGACATCAGACACTTCATACAATTGAAGGATCAAGTGAAAACCTAAGAGTTGTATCTATCGTAGAAGGTTCAGCCATTGCACCATTTCCATAATCACCACAAGCTAACTTCTTTGTTATTGGGGAATAAGTGATAGTCCGAGCTCTGAGATTGAGTCCAAATGCCGTTGAGTAAATGGATTGTTCCACATGAAAGTATTCATTGCAGGAGCTACAAAGAGAGGCTTGTTAAAGTCCCCTCAACGTACTATGCAAGTAAGTAGATTGTCGCATAGGCCACCTGCTATCTTAGCAAGCCTGTTTGCTTCTACCTGGGAGACTTTCAAGAATAACAAGACTGCCCAAGATAATATTGACTCCTGGCCTCTCTCTGAAGGAAGGTAATCTTAACCTTATCAAGAGGTTATGCAGTAACTTTCACATCGATAGAGGTTGACTGGACTCCTACACATGCTTCAAATGGCTCACATAAGAGATTCTTTAAAGTTTAACCAGTCGGCTTATAATAAAATGTACTTGTTGTTATATACATTCAACCTCAATAGTACCTCCACAACAACCATATCAAAAGATATAACCCTGGATGTGATTTTCTATTTATCTTACTATCAATTGAATCAACATCAAAATATCAAAAGAATCTTAGATTTTGATACTATATCTCAGATTATAGAATCACAGAGATATCTTAATAAGGAGTTATCCATGGATTGACTCTTAGTCTTCATTGTGAGGCATATGACTAATAGGGTGATTATCAAGAATACTCGGAATCCTAGGAATATGAAGACCAACAGCTTCACATCTTATCAGACCTTTGAGCTAAGCCTTTCGTCTTTATTTCAAAAGTCAAATCCATCTTACATTGATAAATGAGAGGGTCATCAGTTAGACAACATCAAGAGCTATTTCTTTATAGTTCAACATGGATCGTCCATAACTCCCTCTGAGTGTAGGGGAAGTGACCACACTAGAACATAATTGTTGAGTTACTTATAGTATGACCCTTTTCCTACTATAAACCCTTAGATACATGTGCCAAATTCATCCATCATAATGATACAGCTTCCATGCAGCCTCTAAGGCATCTAGGCATCATCAAAGTACTCATAATCAGCTACTATGAAAACATTGGGCAAGAAGAGTCATTGGGTCATACTCCCAAGGATTCTAAAGCTACCTCTAAAGTCTTACTCCAGTTGGAAATCTATCCTTCATCAATCTGCTCCTTATCATTAAAAAATTTTAATTACGAAATCCTAGCAATATACAAGCACTGGCATTCTCTCTTACATGCTCTGCCCGATCATCTGACAAACCATATTCTGTTGTTGCTACACAATTTGTTATCAAGATAGGATACATGATTGAAGATCACTGCAATCTATATCAAGCCATGAAAGGTTTCTCTGTACCAATGAAGATATTATGATAATAATTCTGGGCGTCAGATTCATCAAATCCTATCATGGTTACTGTTAATATGTCTATGTTCATGACGAAAGTTTTCATTATGTAAAAATCGCTACGAGTTTATTGCATTTTCAAACTCAAGATACAATCATTATCACAGCTAGGCTACACATAAGAATATCATTGTCATGTGGAGGGCATCTCTGATATGATGAATGAATATCTCAGTCATCACAACCTCTGTGAATTATGTTAGATTTTTTTTTTGTCCAAGAATCAAATTCTGTCAAGATCATATGTAACGTAATTTCTTACAATAGTGACAATCATCATTCCAAACTCCTTTTTTAACAAGCCACTCTTAAATTCTAAATTACTAACGGAGAAACAAATATTGTTTCAGATTATAAGGTGTCTTTTCCTCACATTATCATTAAGGATTAGGAATGCTTGTTTCATTGATAATCCTGAATAAGGGTGATTTTGTTACACAACAGTTCTGTTCTTGTAATAGTGCCCATGATTTCTGAAGGTGCTGCCTGCTTGCCCCTTTCAGACCCAGATGAGCTACCTTATAAATTTTGAAGGAGAGATCCTTGAACTATAGCATACAAGTTGGGTTTTGAATGCTATTCAAGATCCTCTCTTTTCTGCCTTTTATAAGATGAATGTCCTGTAATATGAAGAAACATGATACTTCTATTCTTAAAAAGGATTTTTGATTTGGATGCCACTAATCTATTTTGTATCCTGACTTATGCTGCCTCAACTATTGCAATAAATTCATTCTCTAATGTCCTGAAGAAGTGTGATTTATGCCTTGTCACTATGAAGATCAAAATTCTGGAGGTGTTTCAACAAATTACTACTCAAAATTCATGCCCTTGGAGAGATAAAACTTGAGATGGTCTTACTAGGAACTGAATCTTGATCAAGATTTCCTTGGACCAGAGAAGTCGTTTTGTAAGTCTGAACTCATTCTACATCAGATGTATACTTAACAACTAGCCTTTCAAATAGTGAAATCTTCATGCATGAAACTTAAGCGAGTTATGCCAATGACAATTTTATTCTTTAAGCCATAGTTCTGATAACAAATATTTATCATACGTCTGTTCAATATTCTATTGAGGAATGCCTTACCATAGGGTCAAAATGTCTATAGACACAAGGCCTCAAACCAGATTTGTAATGAGAATTAGAACTTGAGTAATACCCAAAACAAGATACATCAATATATAAATTGTGCTAGCTTCTGGATCTCTGGTTAAGGCACAAAACAAGGTGATAAAATAACCAAATTAGGGTTTGTCAAATAATTACGTTGAAACCGTATACATACCTTGTTTAGAGAGTAAAGAAAATGCCACAGATTTCCAACAACTGCTCATGAGAACTTTAAATAACGAACTGTAATCTGGTTTAGAACTTCAATTCAAATTCAAGAGAATTCAGGAGGCCCGAAAAATCCATGATAAATCTAGATTTGTATTGAGGTTGGTTTGAATTGGCTTCTCCAAACCGAATGCTGCTTATGCACATAGTACATTACAACATATTTTTCTCCACAAGCCACCAGCAAAACAAACATATATTGCTCAATTTGAAGGGTTTAAGACATCCACTAGTGTAAATTGTTTGAGATGGAAATAATGATGTTATGTGCAAATAACCAAATGACATTAAACTCAATTCTGAGCAAAGATTGTAGAGAATAGACATCAATTCCACAAAGAATCCATGTCAGTGAAACAAATGTCAAAGTATATGCTCCCAAGGAACATAAAAGTCTATATGATTCCCTGCCACAGGATCCATGGGATATGCCAGAAGTGGATAGAAAACTGAAACTGAACTTAGTGTTAGCTTCGGCTACCAGTGCAACGAGAAACAAGTTAGTGTCTGTAGGCCTTCACATGAAGTTGAAGTCTCTACTGACATAGAATTTAATAATTCAAATTGCCACAAGAGGAGCAGTTCATTTTCTTGCAGATATATTTTATCTCTTTTGAAAGTCATAGATCACTATAGATCGGCATAATAGTTTGGTATGAAGTGTCTCACGTTGTTATTAATTCTTTTTTGCAGGCCTCTGAGTATGCCTTCAAATCAAACTCAAAAGCATACCAGACAGGAGTCTCAGTGAAGGCTGATCTTGTCTTTAAAAGACAAGAGGTTCCAAGTTGAAAGCAAAGGGAAGCTTCTTGCTCGACCATAAATTAATTAGACAAATTGCACAAAAGCCAGAAATAAAAGTATAGGCGAATTTATCCTACCCCATCCTTCAACTGCACGTATCTATCTATGGGCAACTTCTCATCATCAAGGATCTATGTCTTCATCAAAGATTTCGGCCAAAATCCTTCCCTCCATCAATTTCCTTCTTCTGCTATTGGGCTTCTTCCAGTCAGGTCGAGTTGCCCACGAATCTCTTCAGGTCCTTGAAATCGAAATTCCTTTTGTGCCCTTTTGGAAACATTCGATGTGGAAACTACAACATATCTTGAGTAGGGGAATTTGGACTTGAATTGAGTAATAAGCAGGAGCTAAGGGATTTGAATCAACATTATCATAGTAGCGGTTTGAATTTACTGAAAATGTATATTCTACGACTAGCAATTTTCTTGCTGTAAGATAATTTCCAATCATTAATGTATTTCACTGTCATCCTATGAGTTTGATGCCATGTATCAGTGCGATAATTCAATATCCGGTTATGGCAATAGTCATAATGTCTTTTAATTTAAGTTGGCTTTGTTATGCTGTTTGAGATGTGAATTATATGTCGTTAAATTAACTATTCCACCTCCGACAGAACTGAATCCTCTCAGGATATGCTTTCAATTTCAATTTGGAGCCATGAATTTAGGTTTCCTTTGTTATGTTATTTGCAATGAATCACATGATATCATGTTAAGTTACCGGATGCACCTTTTGGCATGGGTTCTCTTGGGATATGTTTTCAATTCAATTTGGAAGTGCCGGAGGATTTGCCTTTTGATTGCTGAAAACGCCAAGCTAGTGGATGACATCCAAAAATAACTACTATTTTTGTTTAACAGAATCCTAGAACATAGAGACCTAAATTTATCTTGCTAGTCTGCATTTCTGAATTTGTGAGAGCAACTTAAAACAAAATATATGGAGAGATCTGAATTGGTTTGTATTGTTTTTTAATATTTATATTTTTGACATGTCGTTTCTCACAACATATTAATATTTATCTAATAACAGTTCGAGATTGAAGTCGAAAACTCTAATGTGTTCAGTTTTACACTTAAACTCGTACGGTCTCTACTTCTCTGATCAAACTTGCAGGTATATATATGTATATATATATAGCCTTAGAACTGTGTACTTTGCCACAAGTTCTCGTCTTTTATGGCACTATACAAGACTGCAAAATATACCTTAAACAAGGTGATTGTAATTTGATGACGCGCTAGCAAGAGGTCTAATGAACTTTTAATTAACTCGGTTTAGGATTTATGAGAACATGACCGGAGTAGGAATCTCAGCTTCTTTTGTAGCTTCAATGAGTCTCCCAACTAGGCTTATAAGTTCTTTTAATCAACCCAGACTCTTTAACAGAAGAGCTACGCCATATTTGCTATGTGAAACCATAAAATCAATCATCCACTGATGTATATGATGCTCCGGATCTCATAGGTGGTTTAGAATTCGGACCTCTTAAATGCTTGAAAATTTTCTTAAATGATGAGACCCTTTGTTAACTTTGTCAATGCCCTGGAGTTTGGTCACACATAAATGTGCACAAAATTCTGAGGTTCGGATTGAGGTAGCTCAGAGGATTTGATTCAAGGGTAAACACAGACCTCATCTATTGTGCCTATAACTGCACTCTCCTTATCAGGATATTCGGTCATCTTTGGCCTCTAGAACTAGCTGCTCGGTTTTCTAAAACAGGGTTTTATATGATCTTCAAACTTCTTTACTCTTGATCCACAAAACTGCAGCCTAATCACTGTTTGCAGAAGTCCCCAGAACTGCAAGCTTCTTCATCTAGGAGGTCGGTCCAGATTTCTTGATTTCTATAATATTATTTATTCTGTCAGGAATTTTACAAGCGCATTTAAGTTGAAGCAAAACACTAGCTCTGTCATATCCATAGGCACTATATTTTATTTTGAGCAAAAGCAGTCCGAAAGACTTTGTATAGCATTCACAGAGCCAAAATTTTGCGAAGATTACAGAGTGTCTGTAAAAAATCAGAAAGATTGCCAAATACCTAAAACAAATAGTAATGGAAAAATCAAATAGCAGCTAAAAATAAATCCTTCGGATCTGCCAGGCTATAATACAAATCCAAGCCCTTTCTTTCGTCTCTGTCAAGAAACTGATAGTCTCTGTCAAGAAACGGATAATAGATCTCCAGCAACTCAGAAGAGATTGTAAGGGAAGGCGTCTAGGGGATGGAGGAGGTAGGTCAAAGCCAGCGCCAGGAACATGAGCACGTACGCTATCCCTTGGTCTGAACTATACAAACGATTTTTAATATTTAAAAAAAGTTAAGATTCTATCAACCCTATTCCCAAATAGGATGCCTATGGGCATAAAAACACATATAACCAATCTAAATTTAGAAACCATTCATTTACAGATTCTCTGCAAACAACTACAATCTACAAATTCAAATTGAATTCTCGAAAAGTTTGATAAAATACAAACAACTAGAATCTACAAATTATAATCGAATTCTTGAAAAATTTGATAAAAATATCACAAAATAAGGACACAACTTAAATTGTAGAAAGCTCAGACGCTCTTTGCATAATATGTTTGGGTAATATCTGTATGACTTCTATCCCTTTTCATATATTTTGGATACCTAATAAATTTATATGAAACCAAGATAGATATAATCGAATTTTGTTTCAGGACACAAACAAATCTGGAACATGGATAAGCATTGTTGGGGTCGTCGGAGGCGCAACTGTGATTTTAATTATGGCATTAATCGTCCGACGTTACTTCTTTCAGATTATACACTATCCCTGCACAACAAAGACAAGGTATGCCGTATACATTTTGATTTCGCATTTTAGAGTGTGCCTAAATTTATGTTTAGTTGCCGGGAACATGAGCACGTATGCTATCCCTTGGTTGCTGGGAACATGAGCGAGAGCCTCTACATTGGCGGAAGGTGTGAAGAGATTAATCAAGAGGAAGGCGACAGAGAGCATCAGCACCGTCACAGAGACCGACGAAAAGGCCATCTCTGCTGAAGAATAACAAGAAATGTCGATGACAGGAAACAAGAAAATCAGGAGAGAAAGAAAAGAGGAGCTGGGGCAACGAAGATCCTCACACCGACAGAGCGCAGAAGACCCTCACAATACACACTATGCCATTGGATTGTTGTTGAAACATTTTGACATTCTAATTTTCTGGATTTCCAACTATTTAGTAAGAGATTCGATTGTGGAATAGCGATTTAGTGGGCTTTGGGTCCAGATTTTGAACCAGGGCTCTGATACCATGTGTAAGAACCCGATTCCAACCATTAGAGCCTCAACCTATTATACACTAACAGATCTATTTTCCTGTTAATTTAAAAGTAATAAAAGGAACTCGCTGACCTTCTCACAAATCTTTAAACATTTAACATCTTATCTTTTTATCATAAGCAACATAAATTAAGGTAAGCATTCCATTGATATCAACTTAACAAGAGTAGTTCATGGAAAAATACCTGTTCCGGCGGTTGATGATGATACCTTTGTCTTATAGCTCCAGCTGAACGCTCCTTCTCACCGACCCAATTGGATTTACCTCCCAGCCAACTAGGAACAAATTCCTAGCCCAGGAAACCTCCACAGGTTCCCTAGCCCTCCATGCCCAAGTCTAACCATATATAGTGTGTCCTCAAGAAGAATGTGCAAAACCAGATAACAATACTTTCCTCCTCTCAAACCCAAGAAACCTCCATAAGTTTCCAAGGTCTCCCAAATCATAACAAGTCCAAACAATCACAACCAACCCCCACAATCATAAGCAAAACCTCCCAAAAACTCCCCCCACTTTTCTCCCTTCCCCCTTGCCTTTTTATACCCTCCTTCCCTTCTCCATCTCAACCACCTCTCATTAATCTCATTTGCTTCTCACCCATCCCTATAGTTGACTTCTCTTCTCCCGAGTAAGCTAGGAGTACATTTGGAAATGTGAGATGAATATAAAATTGAGAATTCAATGGGAAAGGATCATGTCTTCTCCCAAGTAAATCTGAAAAGTACATTTGGGAATGTGAAAGCAATATATATATATTGATGATAAGATGGAGAAGACTATGTCTTCTCCCAAGTAAATGTGAAGGTATATTGGGGAATGTGAGATGTAATTACATGGAGAGGACCATGTCTTCTCCTTAATGAATGTGAGGGTACATTGGGTAATGTGAAATGAATACATATATTATGAAATAAGGGAAGGAGACCATATCCTACCTAATATTCAATTTGAGAAGGTAAGTGGGGAATTTGGATAATGGAAATCATGAATTTTATATTAGACCAATATTTTTCAATATTTTCAAATAATGTAAACATTAACAAAATTTGTAGGATAAGATTTAAGTGGGGCATTACACATTACATTTGATACTACACAAAGTTCATACACTGGCTTCCACAAAACAAATGGATATGTCACTCTATGTGTTTATCACTGCCAGGCACATATTTAAAACCACCACTTTGGCAACCATTCATTTTTCTATTGGGCCTTCCACTCCAAACGGTGTGGGGTCTAATTGGTACTTCACATCAGGGAGACCCCTTCCCTATTGGAAATTTCCAGCATCGTCAACAGCAATTTATGGAAACAATTCCCCTTAACCATGATAAAAGCATGTGAAATTATATTAGCTTCTTATTATTCTTTATTATATTATTTCCATCAAACTATTATCACTATTATCAAGAAAATAAATAATAAAGACAATAAACACAAGAAGTAGGCTCCAAGCTAAGGAAAAATCCCTCCAAGGGGAAATCCCAGAAAGAATCTCATCTCTTCTTATATAATCAGTTCAAATGAGAATTCCAATACCCCAATACTAAAGTCAAGACCTTTTCCAAGAGCCAAGTTAGCCCTCCAAAAATCCTTCCTCAAGCTAGTCAAATCCTTCATGGTCAAGAGGAGTCAAACCTTCCTTAAGTTGCTTCAATTACGATATTCAGTCCTATAATTCAGATCTAAAATTTTGGCTTCTTGTAGACAACAAAAACTCTAGCCTTCTTGCATGAGTTGACCTTCCAAGAGATTCTCCCTTAAATAAATTAAGGTCTTGAAAGTCAACGAAAGTCAAACTAGTTCAAATCAAAGTTTCTACCCTTTATATTAGACCTACAATTCAGACCTGTAATTTTCATCCTTCTAGTAGCTACAAAAACCATAATTCTTCACGCATGTGAGAGAAAATAGTCATAAACTTTAGATTTTTAATTTCTTCTAGAAATTATTCCTTCTCCTAGACCTTTTCTTTCCTTTATCCTTTCTTCTTGCTTGAGATCGAACTGCAAAAGTGTGTTTGAATTAGTTTGAGTCCCTTCCATATATATGCTTCTCTTGAGATTGAATTAGGCCTCTTTAGGCCAACTTCTCATAGGTAGGGCGAACTTGAGCTTGGAGGCTTATTTGACTTTCTAGACTCATAATTAATTGCTTTACATGTTACAACTTTCCCAATAGGATATTATACAAATGATAAAGACTCTCTTGTCTCAAGAAAAATATTCTTTTGCCTTACAAACCCTAGGAGCATGAAATGCATGCTTGACTGAGATGACCATTTAAATAGAGCATGAAACCGATGCTTAAAAATAATATTTTTCTTTCTTGTTTTTCTTGTAACATAAGATATACATAATGACATGAGTACAATGACAATTATCAAGACCAAAACCAGTTACATTTTCCAACACTTTTTAACCACATTTGATCAAGTTGTTTGTTTTCACTTCCTCTATCCAGAACCACTTTAATTCCTTTTCACACAGAGTTTATTGATTATTAGATTTATTATTTTGTAATAATTTAAAAGTGACACAAGTTGGAATTTTATTTGTAATTAATTTTTATAGTGTGTCTCATGTTTTTAATATAATTGCATAAATTATTTTCTTCAGTAAGGGATCAGCGAGGAAAAGTCCTGGAAGAGATCATGATATAGGAAATAGGCCTTGTAATTTAGGAAAAATAAAATGATAAGGTTTTATGTACATTTCAATACAAACTTTGAGGAATTTCACCAACTTGCTACTACCTTCCATTTAATCCTTAGGTCACCTAATGTGTCTTTCTATCCCTCAATTTTGCATGTGATGCCTCATTGCCCTTTTCAGCCACATCCTAATGTGCAAGATATCCATGAGAAAAATGAAGATAATGATGGATGAAATTCTATTCCCAACACACTTCATGAAGAAAATTAGGGATGGGGTAAAATAATTGCTAGTATTTTTTATCAACAACACTCTTATGATAGTCATTTTGAATCAACTTCTTCAAAAGCATTAAATTCTAAGTAACCTATTGATACCCTAAATCCTAAGCACATGGCACTAGCTAGGTATTTTCAACCTATTGTTGACCATGATGTTCATCCTATTGATGTTCATGCTACTACTATTCATGTTGTTCACCATTCCGCTAATCATATTGGGCATTTCCCTAATGACCCTTTAGCTTATTCAATTCTTAATTGATATGCCCCTAGTTTCTACCAAGTGCATGGTGTTAACGAATTCCTCAACCAATGAATCGCTAAACTTGACCATGCCTCTACAACTGCCCAAAACAAAAGAAAAGGTAAGGAAAGAGAAGAGAGTTCAAGTACACACATTTCAGTTGAGACTTATGAAATTCAATCAACACCTTCAATACAAGATCTCCTTTTTTAGATTCGTTATAATTCAACATAGTTTGCTTATAGGTTATGATATTCTTGTGGAAGTAAGTTGATAAATTTTAAGGTTTATTTTTTGTTATACTAGTTATATTTTGATGGATATTATGGCAATTTTTCAAACAAAATGAACTGACAACAAGAACTAATATTGTTTCACTTGGTTTTGATATATATATTTATATTATTTTTTTATGTGCAAATGATGTCAATCATTTGATGATTGTGTTTTTTTTAGCAATGCATGTACATTGGGAGTTACAAGGTGATGTATCATGCATTATGGTAACCTAAATTAATTCTGAAATTTAAATTAAATAATATAAATTTGATCCTCCCTTCCTAATGAATCATGTAGCCATCCATCTACTTTCTAAAAAAATGTCATTATTTTTATTTTTTGTTTCCTTCTTTAAATCAAAATTAGTTGTCTTGGGATAACTATTAGGGAAAGATTAGAGGATAGAGTTGAGTATCAAATTAGAAAAAGAAGAATGAGTTTTGGAAATCATTTCAACAAATCTTCACGCATATATTTGAGCTTGTAAAAGAAATTTGACCTTGAAATTTTACACAGGGAATGATATGATTTAGTGTTCTTTCTTTAGTTTTGAGAAGATTCATTTTTATTATTTAGAGATCTTGAGTGTAACAGATCTTGTGAAACAAATGTTATTTTAAAAAGTAGCAATGAACAGGATTATTAAGTTCTTCTCTAGTCATTGAAGGTATTATTTATAATTTTTGTTGTTGATGAGGCCTTTTTTGGTTCTTTACTACATGCATTTGAATTGGGTGGTTATTAAACATTTTCATTTTTAAAAGTCATTTTTCATATATTCTCATATTTATTGATATTGATTCAATATATATGAACAATTCTTTTGAATGAACTCAATGGAGGATTACCATCCTTGTGCTTTACATTTTATTTTCTTCATCAGTATTTTGTTAATATTTGTGCATCTTATATTTTCGTTGTGTTGTGCTACGCAGCCCATGACCTAGACAACCCTGCCACAGAGACCTCTTCATAGGTTTGCAGCTCCAATGGAGGCCAACAGGGGTGTCGATCCCTCCCCTCCCCTACCCGAACTCCTTGCATTCAAGAAGCTCATCGCCAGATCTCTCAAGAGACCATTGTCCGAGACTCTGCAGAAATTCATCAAAAAGCTGGACTGCATCCCAATTGTGGAATTTCCAATTGTAGAAACATGCAGATCAATAGTCAATCTTGTAAATAGAGGGCTCATAGGACATTTAATCGGCTTTGGCCTTCTCCAAAATCCATTGAAGCTTGGGTGCAGAGGAATTTGACACCGTTCATATCAGAAGGAATCAAGAGCCACTTTATAGCAAAAGGATTCTATGTATTCGTGTTCAAAAGCTCTGAGGATAAAAATCTCATCTTCAGAAGAGGCCCATACTTCATGGGGCCTCAGGGTTTATAACTGAACAAATGGACCCTTGATTTCGATCTAGCCCAGGATGTGATGTCTTTCGTTCTAGTTTGGGTCCACCTACCTCATCTTCCTTTACATTAATGGAATCAAAAAACATTGCAAGCTATCGGCAATTCGCTTGGAAGGTATATTGATCAAGCAATGCGAAAGGATTAGTACTCATGCACACGGATCTGCATGGAGGTTGATCTGGAAGTAGGGCTGCCAAAGGCAATTAAACTTACTGTGGCAGATTGGACGCACATCCAGGAGCTAGACTATGAGAAATTACACTTCAAATGCTGGCACTGTCATAACTACTGCCATTTCACAAGACATTACAGAAAAAAGGAAGCAGGAAAGAGTGAGAAAGAAAAACAATGGACCACAGTGCAAAAAGCAGGGATAGCAAAACCTAGAAGCAAAGGAATAACAAAGGAAAACAACCCTAGGCCAATGGGGCAGGAATAAAAAGATGGGAACTCCAACCCCATGTCAAAATCAGGATCTCAAAATGTAGAGCCCAATAAGGCCACAAAAGAGCCAGAAGTAAATAAGGATTGCAGTGAACAACCCAAATCCCCTCCTAACAGGAAAGGAATAGAGGAGCAAGGGAAAAACACGGGAACCCCCAAAGTAGTCCCCTCCCCCTCTTATGCTAACATAGCAAGAAAGAAAGTACATGAATCACCAAGCTCATCGGAGAATAAGATCTTAGAAAGGCCTGCGAAAAGAGTAAGAAGAAAGTCCTGCAGAGAAGCAAGGGAGGAAGAAGCTGAAAGGCAAAAGACTCAAGGAATTCAACCCACTATAGAAATGTCAATTGGAAAAAATACAAGGACAAGGCCACCAAAAGGAGGAGGCTCAACCACCCCTAACAGTAAGTAATGAAAATCATCTCTTGGAACTGCAGAGGGCTGGGGAACCCGATGAAAATTGAAGCGGTCAAAGATCTACTGAAAGCGGAACCAGCTGACATCCTAATGCTCCAAGAGACAAAGATAGAAGGGGAGGTCCTTCTAGAGATCAACAAAAAGAAATGGTAGAAGAACGCAGGAAAAGTAATAAGTGCAAGAGGCTCTTCTGGTGGAATAGCAACCCTGTGGAAGGGAGACCAGTTCAGGCTTGTCAACTCCCACAACGCACAACACTGGAGCTCCATAGAGCTGAAGCACATAACAAGTAAGTTAACCATTGCATTATTCAATTTATATGTACTGGTATTGTATTCTGATAAGAAAGACAGCTGGAAAACTTTAAATGAGTTTTTGGAACTGAATACCCCAAACAACATAATCATAGTTGGAGATCTAAATCTAGTGATGAATGAAAAATAAAAGAGAGGGGATAGGACCAGCAAGGATCAGATGACCTATGTAATAGAAGACATGATACAACAATGGGACCTACTAGATTTTAAACCAAGAAAAGGGCTCCACACCTGGACCAATAACAAGATAGGGGAAGACCACATATCTGCCAGATTGGATAGGTTCTTGGTTCAAAGCACCATGTTGATGGAAAGGAGGCTAATCTCATCAACCTTTCTTCCCAAGCTTACCTCAGATCACAAACCCATCCAGCTAATGTTAGAGGAGGAAGAAAATATGGGTGCATTACATTTCCACCATCTTTATAGTAAAGAGAATGAAGGCTGTGAAGAAGACAACAAAGAATTCCTAAAGAACATTTCGGTGTTGGTCACTAAAGAGGACAATGCAGCATTGTTGAAGCAAACCAATGAAGAAGAAATCAGTAAAATCATCTGGTCCATGAATCCAGATAAAGCCCCTAGGCCAGATGGGTTCACCATTAACTTCTATAGGATATGTTGGGACATAATCAAAATAGACCTTATTCAAATGATAAAAGGATTCCTTTAGAAAGCAAAACTAGGTGGCGCCAACAACTTAACATTCCTTGCTTTAATACAGAAAGAGTCAAACCCTGCTTCCTTTGACAAGTTTAAGCCAATCTCTTTATGCAATGCTTCATACAAAATAATTGCAAAACTCCTTGCAAACAGAATAAAGCCACTGCTAAACAAACTCATAACAGATTCGAAAGGAGGCTTCGTCAATGGGAGACACATTCATGATAACGTAATTCAAGTTCAGGAAGCCATGCACTCCAGCAACCTTAGAAATGAGAAAGGCATGCTAATCAAGTTAGACATGGCCAATACATTCGATAGATCAAAGCTATCCTTCCTCTATCAAGTTCTACTTTCCTTCGGATTCTACAAAGAATTTGTCAAACGGATCCAATATTGTACCATAAGTCCTTGGATTGTGCCTTTGGTAAATGGGAGGCCAGCTGATTTCTTCCAAGCCACGAGGGGAGCTGAGGCAAGGATGCCCTCTTTCTCTATTTCTTTACATTTTAATGGTAGATACTTTGAGTAGAAAGTTGGAGTAGGACGTGATAGCAGGAGCTACCCCAGGTTTGAAAATAACTAAGGATCTCAAAGCAATAAATCACACCTTGTTCGTGGATGATTCCCTCATGTTGGGCGGAGCTTCAAATAGAATAGCCTCTGCATTCAAAAATACTCTCCAAGCCTACTGCAAAGCAACTGGAGCACTAATCAGTGAAAGAAAAAGCACAATCTATAGTTGGAATGCAGAAGAGGAAGAAACTCAAAACATAGCTCGCAATTTGGGGTTCAACGATACTCAAAATGGGACAAAATCAATTATCTTGGACTGCCATTAACACTGGGCACAAACAAGTCAATCTGTGGGAAAGAGTAATAACAAAAATCAAAGGAAAAATTGTTGCATGGGGAGGTCAATGGCTAACTCATGGTGGAAAATTAACTCTAATAAAATCTGTTCTTTCATTTCTGCCAATATATCAAGTGTCCTACCTCATGGCACCGAAGTCAATTTCAGGGCAAATTAATAAAATCATGAGAGATTTTCTATGGCATGGAGGCAAAGGAAATCAGAACAAATTCCATTTGGTTAAATGGGAGACAACAAAGAGAACCATGAGAGAAGGTGACCTTCAAATTCGCGATCCGGACCTCGCCAATACAGCTCCAGGATGCAAGATACTATGGAAGCTCCATAGCAACCCTAATCACCCTATCAGCAAAACATTGAGGCATAAATATATACCAAATGCAAAACTCATAAACCTGCAAAACGCAAACAGCAAAAGGAGCATGCGGCTATGGCAATTGTGTATCAAAGGATTGCAATTCTTCTCCCAAAATCTATATCGTATCCTTGGGAATGGTAAGCGTGTCAAGTTGAGAACATATCGCATAATGGGGCAGTCGCCCTTAGCATCAAATGATAGTCTGCAAGAAATCTGTAAGTTTCTTGAAAGAAGAGGGGATAAGACAATATGTGATATCTTAAAATGGGATGAATCTAGGTTCTGGATTGATTGAACTTTTAGTAACATACCAGATCATTTATCACAGCAAACCAAAATGCTAAAAGAAGAACTTCGTGAAGCAGCTTCGGTGCACGAGACAGAAAAAGATAAATGGGGTTGGGGACCTACAGGAGTATACTCCTCAACCAAAGGTTTTGGATGAAGGTATGGGATCCATTGGCACTACCCAAGGTTAACTTCTTCTCCTGGATATTAATGCACAAAAATATTTTGACTGGTGAAAACTTATTGAAAAGGAAAATAGTAGGTCCGCATAGATGCTCACTATGCAAAGAGGCCATGGAAACCATGGATCACCTGTTTGTAGACTGCTCATTTGCAAACAAATTTTGGACACTCATACTCCAAGGACTCAAGGCGGAAATCCCCACTAAAATTTTAGTAGTGCAATTATTTTTATCATGGAAAGATTGCTATCCTTTGTCCTCCCTCAACTCCTCATGGGCCAGAATCTGGATCACCATTCCCAAATTTGTGTGTTGGAAGCTATGGTTAGCTAGAAATGAGTAGATATTCAACAATGTAATCTGGATGCCCAACACAGTAGCAGCAAAAGAAAAAGGCCTTCACCTAGAAACATTGAACTCCCAAAAACTCAAAGATGACTCTTTGGTGCAGCAGGAGGAAAAGAGCTGGCTTGGAACCCTTGCATTAACCCAACGGATCCACAGTATTGGAAAACCCCAACTCAATCCTGAGTGGAGGCTAAGAGATAAGGACGAAATATTTCAAAGTTGGTGGAGGCAGTAAGGAATAACTACAGTCTTCTTTGATGGTGCCTCAAAAGGGAACCTTGGGATAGCGGGAACTGGAGGACTCATATACTCTGTTAGTGTCGGTCTTAAGCCCTCCATCAGTGATCAATTTCTCTTTGCATATGCATGGTTAGGTGTCTCATCAGTGTCAATTTTGCATCCCGCTAGGCATGCCATAACACTGAATGGAGGAGCTAATCTTTTTTCCCTTCTTGGCTTTGCTGGATGAGGTCATACTACAATGTAATTGAGTCATACTTGTCGTTATTTTGTCTTGAGATCCCATGGTCTTAGGTCTAGGGTTTTGAGTCAAAATTATGTCAAGGGCACGAGTCAAGGTCAGTGAGTGCCCAGCAAGCCAGAGGGAGGTATGTACATGTGTTTCATTGTTACTTTCATGAGCTACAGATCATTTTATGCCTTGGATTTAAAAACCCTGTTTTTAAGTCCAAGGATCATGACAAATTTGTAAAAAAATAAAGAAATTCTTAGAAGGTTGCAAAAGTGCCGGCAACAACCCTGGTTCCTTCTCCACAGTCCATCAGATGGTCAACCTGCAAAAAGAACAGAGTCAATCGCATTAAAAGAGCTCATTTCAGGACTAAATGACTCCAAAACAGTGTTAAAAAGGAATGTCAAAATATAAACATTATAAAGTGGGTTTTTGAGTTAAATTTTATTTATGAAAGCATTATAAAGGTAAATTCCCTCTTTAAAAATTCTCATTGTGCATTTGGGAGCAAGAATTTACAAGTCTAAAGGCAAAGAAGAGGATTTCGGGCAGCATTCAGCAATTTTAGTGCGCGCGGACATCTGGGAGAGGTGCGCGGTTACCTGGGCAGTGCGCGGCTCTGAGAGAGCAAAATTTGCAAAGAAATTTACACGCGCGCGGTTACCTGGGCAGTGCGCGGACATCTGGGAGAGGTGCGTGGACATCTGGGCAGCGCGCGGTTTTCAGGGCATAAAAATTCATTTAATCAGCAAACCTTCTTCAAGCTCACCTATATTTGCCGAGGTATGTCTCCTCTATGTGATTTGTGATGGTGTGATGATTCAAAAGGAGGATTACAATCATAATCTCATGCAAGAAATCCATGGAGGAATGATGGGTGTTTTGCAAGCTTATGTTTTGATAGTTTGTTTGTTTTCAAGGCAGTTTTTCCTTATATCCCTCCTTTCATTTTCCCATTGATATTCACATATGTTTATATGTCATTTTCATTAATCTCATATGCAAATTAAACATACAAACCCTACCTTTAAAATCCTATCAAACCCTAGTTCTTTCTAACCATCTAAATCCTAACTTTTCCCCATGCTACATGATTAAAACCCTAACACTTTGTCACACAGCAAATCATGTATAAAAACACAACAAAATGAAAAAGAAAACATGGTAAAAACAAAAAACAAAAAGAAAGTGATGACAAGGCATGCACACAAGAGTTGTAAAAAACAGTGAAAATGCCATTTGCATAGCCTTATAAAAAAATATGAAGAAAAATGTCATCTTGCTGTGTATATGTCAGAGGTTGCAAGCTATGTTAAAGTCATGACAAAAATCCATTAAATGCACAGCTGCATACCTATAAAAAAGATCAGTTCTGTTGTGATTAGGGTTTTGCATTAACATGGTATTCTTCCCCATCCTTAAGACTCTGTTTTTTCCCTATATATTCCCCATATAAAAACCTGATTCAATTGCATTTCCCTTCATGAAAAAACTCCTTATGCAAATTGAATGTCCATCCCAATGTCAAAGCATACAGTGAAACTCTAATTCCCAATGACAAATGCAAAAATGAAACTACCCCTATTTAAATGAATTGCTGTTATGAAAACTAGTTGGCAGTGATTATTAAACGGGTTTCATTGTCCCCCTAAACCTAATCTTTTCCCTAATTCCCAAGTTGCCAATTCCCTCTCCCTTCCTCTTGCAATTAAATACCCGAACTCCCTGTTTCCCAAAGCATCAAATGGCCAGTCCAAAAGTTATAAAAAACAGAGTATGCTCCTCAAAAACATGCTAAAGCAAAATGAAATGATCTGCCTGTTATTTGTATATAAGTGATGCTGCACTATCCTCCTATGCCCTTGATATCCTCCCCTCCATCATGAGGATTTTCATTGTCCTTTCCCTTGACTGCAAAGTTTTCCTAAATAAAGTATTAATTTGCAAATGTGGAAAGATAGAATGACATATTTAGCATTATGTGATAGTTTCCTTCAAAATTCCCTTCTTATATATATTTTTCCCTTTCCTATATGCAAAATTCCTTCCCCTAACATATCCCT
>APFE030097910.1:2476-19308 GCA_000404065.3 Pinus taeda
CTGCTCCTTCATTAGATTTAGAGCCATCAAAATATAGTTTCCAAAACAAAGATGTATTTACAGGTTCTTCTACAAAATTAACGCACTTTGAATTATCAGTTTGGGAAAAATTTTGGACTTGGGACACAACTGAATTTTCTAAGTAAGGTGATGTATGAGCATTGAAATTGTCGAGGAAAGAATCTGTCGAGTAATTGCCTATGATGTTACTGTTGTATGTTATTGCTTCATTGTCTCCCTCCAATTTTGTTACTATGTACTTCTGGTGTAACTCTCGTTCAACCTTTATTTGATTTGGTTTACCATTATATGGCAACCACATGTGCGACCAGTCGGTTGAGAAGTATCCACGGAGTTTTTCGGACCAATCCCTGCTGAGAATTAGGCCATAGAATTCAGGGATATCAGCTACTAGACTGTCGATAACCTGACATACCTTGGGGTTAGACGACAATCTTATGGTGACTTGATTAAGTTCACCAATCACTTCGACCTAAGACCGATCAAGCTGAACTATGTGTACCGCGGATTTCTGTGGTTGAACGTTTAACTTGGCACATATTGATCTGGGTAAAATATTTGTTGAAGCTCCAGAATCTACCAAACAATTGTGCATGTTTTTATTGAAGATTTCATAAGTGAGCAAAAAGGAGGGAGTGTGAGATCTTGATCTCCCTCCAATCAAGGCGATGTCATTTGGATCGATCTTATTGGCCGTGTTGATTGGGGGTCTTCCCATGTTGTGTGTAGCTACAGCTGTAGGCAAAGATGTGGTGGGTACAGCGTGTAATTATTTCATCATTATCTTCTGTTGATGTTTCAATTTGCTCAATTCATAAAGGGTGATATTATCCCTAGTCTTTTTCATGTCATCGATAATATTGTAGTCTATTTCATCCGACACTATTAGTGTTCTTGATGGAGGTGTTTGATCTAGTTGGACTGGGCTAAATTGAGTCACCTTTGCGGTTTTTTTCTTTGTTGCGACTTTTTCTTTTACTGTAGGGCTTGCGCCCTTCTGCTTAGGGGTAGTTTGGGGAGGATCAAGTTGGCTTTTGCTTCGTGTGCTAAGCGGAAATGCTTCTTGATCTACTTCTTGTGGGAGGATGAAATCCCACATTCCTTGTAGTTCCAAAACTTCTTCATCATCGGTTTGTCCTTCAATGGTTCTCTCTTCTTCTTCCTCTTCTTCGGATTCGACATTTGAGATAGCGTTGGGTGGTTTCCTATCTATTGAAGGGCCTCTTTTAGAAGTTCTGTAGGGATTTTTTGAAGAAGTTTCTGCCACTTGCTTCTTTATGTCAATCATCTCATTGGACATGGTCTTTAATGCTTTCTACAACCCTTCTAAATCGAAAGGATCTTTCGTCTATTTCTTCTTGGGGTCTTCCTTAAAGGTGATCTTTTTAGATTTCCGTTCTTCTATCGTAGATCTCTTCTCCAAAGCTATAACGCGTTTCTCTACTGCTATCGCCTCTGTTAGGTTTTCAACTAAAGTGGTTTTATTTTCCCTATCTACGAAGACCACTAAGTTTGATGGTAAGGCTGTGATATACCATTCACATCGTACTTCTTCGCTAGGTTGGGAAGCAATGGGAATTTTGTTGAGAATCTTATTGAATCGTAAATTGAAATCTTTGATGGGTTCTTTAGTTTCGGCTTTAAGATTGGATAGGTCACTGATTAATGTTTTCGTTGATCTATCATCACCAAATTTGGTGAGGAATTGATTTTGAAAGATGTCCCAACTCGTTATAGACCCAGAAGGTAATGAAAAGTACCATGACCCGGCAGTTCCTTGTATTGTATAGGGAAAAATCCGGACCACAACATCTTCATTAGTAACTCCGTTGAGATTGAAAGAGAGCATGAAATTGTTAATGTGCTCTTCAGCTAGCATGCCTGCTTCTGGGTTGAACTTGCGTAGCCATTTCTCAGGATGGGGCGGTATTTGGCTCAGGGGTGGAGGCATTAAAACCACTCCAGGATTGTTCCATGGAGCTTGAGCCATCTTTGAGCTACTGGTAATTGCAAGTGTAGGAGATGATCCTTGAGGATGTGAAGATGAAGATAATATGATCTTGGATGATTGCGGAAGAGGGGTTGTGGAAGGTGGATGAGTGATTTGGAATGAAGATGTGGGCGGTTGACTTCGCGGTGAGGGGGTTGAGATGGATGATGTAGATGATAGAGTCTCACTGTCAGAGTACAATGATGTTTTCCTTGCTCTTTTTCTTGTGGGAAGAGGGAGTTCAGTTGGCTGGATGCCAAATTTTCCGCTCTTTAACCTAGTCAGGGGATGAGCAGGATTGTATTGTGAAGTCACGCTGCTTTGAGATTTATCAGACCCTAGTGAAAAAATAGAAAATCCCTGGAGTTTGTGAATAAGAGTTTGAACTTCAAGGGGATCGATGGTAGGTTGGTCTGAAATATTAGGGTATGTAGCAGTGGTTATTATTCGACCGACTTCTGATTCTGAATTTAAATGTTCTGAGGAAGTCGGGGGAGTTGATGAGGGTGATTTACTCTCAGAATGGTATTTAGATTTTGATTTAGGTGCCATTCATAGTTTAGGCCCTCCTTCTAGCGCCATTTATGTTGAAGCCCCGAAAATCGAGTCGACAACAAGGGGGATACCCACTCGGTCCGAACCTTGGTTGGCAGCTCCTTATCCGTTTGGTATAGTGGGTCCGACTGGGGATAACGGGACCAGTTTCTCGACCTTGGTTGTGTGTGTTTGTGTAGAGTTTGAACTATGTTGATCTAAGAGGAATTTAAAGCTAATCTAATTCAGACTCTTTAAACTAACTCTATTATATTGTAATCTAGTGAGAATCAACACATCTAATCTACACTAACTCGTGGTATATATCTCCTATTATGCGATCTAAAAAGATTTCGAACAATAACTGGTAATAAAGATCATTCAGCTATCATAAGAATAGAAATCATTAAGAAGACAAAACAGTTATGAACAGCATATCGCATAATAAGTTACTCATATGTCAAGCATAGACAATATGACTCCACCGTACAAAAGTGCCAAATGATAACTCATACACTCATACAATGACATATAAACAATTGAAACTATAAATCACTTAAAGAACATAAGCAGGAATAGTCAAGAGATAAAAGTACCATTTATGACTGGTTCCACTCATAAGCTTCAAGCAATAACGATTTATCTCTCCTTGTTCTAACATCTACTAAGAGTACAGAAGTGCAACATCAGTAGCAGACATCAGATGAAAACATTAATAAACCTTGATCCATCTATTCATCAAAACCACCTCCGAGCGTGCAAAAGTGCATGTTCTGAGGATGAGTTTTTGACAAATCTCCAGACCCTTCTCTAAATTCCTGAGAAGGGTTTAAATATTGCTAACTAATTAACTTAATTACATAAATTTGGGATCCGGTTTGCAAATGACCGTCCCTCTGATAAAGCAAATTATTTCTAAGATTAAATCTGACTTTGAACTATATCTGTATTTGCTCCTTAGTGTTGTAAGTGTGCAACATTTGCTGAGAAGAGTCGGTTGGTTGCCTTTCCCCTTTCGTGTGTGCTATAAAAATAGAAGTAACAAGGGCTGGCACCACTTTTTGGTAAACTAACAGATATTTTAGAGAATCTCCCGCTGACTGAGTGTATACTTGGTAATAACCCAAATTTCCCTCAAACTGTTTCTGCTTTTGCTATTTCGGTTTCTGTCTTTGCGAACGATTTGATGAGTCAGAAGACTTTACTTTCCGAGCAATTCTCTGGATTGAAAACTGCCTTCGTTCTTCATTTCGGGCTTTTCTGGCGTGTAAGCTTCAGGTATCTTTGTAATCATGCTGCTTTTGTGCGCCTTTGATTCTGAGCTTTAGATGACCTATCGTTCGTTAGCATCTGCTGAGTGATACTCTGGAATCTGTAGTCCTATCGTATGTGGTTCCTGCTTCTGAAGAGGTCTCTTCTGTGTTCTCGGAGCATCGGCGCTTTCCCCTTTTCCTTAGATGTTTCCTGCAAAAATTGCGCCATGTTATCTCTTGTTTTATAGTTTGCGTAAAGGAAAAGAGTAAATAAAAATAAAGATTGATATGAAAGCTTCAAATTTTGCGTGTGTATAATCATGACATTCAAAGTGAACTGACTCTTCAAAAAACGAAAAGCAGCCATTTGTACAATCATTAATTTCCTTTTTACATGCGCGCGCTTAATTCTGATTAATGGACAGCTTTCCTTGAACGTTGTGCTGAGCAAAATTCGCGCTCATCGCAGATCGCAAATCGCAGATCGCAGATTTGCGTTATAGTATTGTGGTATCGCAATATTGGATCATCGCAGATCGTGGATTGTGGATCACAGATCGCAAATCGCAGATCGCAGATATTAGTCATTGTGTTCTGCTCTACGCGATTGCCGCGATATGCGACGTCGCACATCGGTCGTAGGGGATTCCTTAAGCTTTTCATTTAAGAGCGCTTATGGTAAATTCGATGCGATGAATTTAGCATCGCTTCTTCGTGGTTTGTTATGCTCATAAAAGAAGTGTTTCCTTTGCTTTGCTGCGATAAAATCCTAAGGAAAAACAAAATGTTCATGGAGATGTTTGTTTGAAATTTTTACTAAGGGTCCCCTATTTGCTTGGTGTTATTGCTAATACCAAAAAAAGAGGGGGGTTGTTGGTGACCACAACAGAAGGACATACAACCATTTAAATGGACTGTGGAAGCCAAAAAGAACTTCCAGTTGTTGAAGAGAAAGATTACTGAGAAACCTATTTTCATTTTGCCTGATTTTAATAAACCTTTTCAAGTGAAGTGTGATGCCATGGAGAAGCCATTGGAGCTATTTTATGTCAGGAGGACAGACCTGTAGCTTATTTTAGTGAAAAGATGAATGAGTCAAAGAAGAAATATTCTTCTTATGACAAGGAGTTTTATGAAGTGGTGCAATCTTTGAAGAAGTTGAGAAATTACTTGATGTCTGAGGAGTTCATATTGTGTTCAGATAACCATGCATTACAGTACATTATGCAACAACCAAAGCTTAACTAGAAGCATGCAAAATAGGTACAATACCTTCAAAGTTTTAGTTTTGTGTTAAAACATATAACTGCTTAATCCAACAAAGTAGCCGATGCCTTAAGTAGAAAAAGCATTTTGGTACAAGAAAGTCAAATTCAAGTGTTGGGTTTTTATTTTCTTAAGGAAATATATGAGAAAGATCTAGATTTTAAAGATACATTTGAAGCTTGTAGAAATCATGTTTTGCTAGACGGAAGTAAGTGGCTGGATTATTTCGTGCAAGAGGGACTGTTATTTAAAAAAAATCAGTTGTCCATACCAAATTGTTCTATGAGAGAAAATTTGATCAAGGAGAAACATAATGGTGGACTTGAGGGACATTTTGGTGTAGACAAGACTTATGAGCAGTTGAACAGGTTTTATTTCTGGCCGAAAATGAGAGCTGAAGTAGAAAAGTATGTGAAGAATTGTAAAGTCTGTCAATATGCAAAAGGACGAAGCCAAAACACAGGTTTGTATGTCCCATTACCTATTCTAGATAGGCCTTGGGATATGGTAAGTATGGACTTTGTTTTGGGTTTGCCAAAAACTCAAAGGGGACATGATTCAATTTATGTAGTAGTGGATAGATTTTTAAAAATGGCACATTTTATTCCATGTTATAAAACCAGTGATCCTACTCATGTTGCTAATTTATTTTTAAGGAAATTGTAAGGTTGCATGGGTTTCAGACAGAGATACCCAATTTGTTGGTCATTTCTGGAGGACTTTGTGGAAGAAGATTGGCACTAAACTGAGTTTCAGTTCTGCATATCATCCTCAGACTGATGGGTAAACTTAAGCTGTGAACAACATCTTAGGTAATCTTCTGAGAAGCCTTGCAGGTGAACATCCAAAATAGTGGGATCAAGTTTTGGCACATGTTGAGTATGCTTATAATGATTCTCCTAATAGGAGTACAAGGAAGAGTCCATTCCATATAGTTTATGGAATGCACCCAAGAGGAGTGTCTGAATTGAGAGATTTGGGTAAAGCTAAAATGAGGAGCCCTTTAGGAGAGTATTTTGCTTCAAAGACTCAATCATTTCATGAATAGGTAAAATAACATCTACAGGACGACAACACAAAGTACAAGAACAGAGCAAATTTGAAGAAGAGGGAAGTAAATTTTGAGGTTGGAGATTTGGTTTTGGCACACCTAAGGAAGGAAATATTTCCAAAAATGGAGTATAACAAATTAAAATTCAAGAAGATTGGACCATGCAGAGTTTTAAGGAAATTTTCTGCAAATGCATATGAAATTGAGTTACCCCCTGGTATTGGAATATCTCCAATTTTCAATGTTGCTGATTTGTAAAGGTATGAAAAGGGATAGGTAGATGACACAACAGAAGACAAGGAAGAAAAAGAGGTGGATTCGGTAAAACAAATACCTATAGCGAAGGCATTGCAAATAAAGAAGATATTGGATAAAAGAATGTTTAAGAAAATAAGGGCACATGAGTATTTTTAGTACTTGGTCAAGTGCAAAGATCAACCAATTGTTGATGCTACCTGGGTGACAGAAACCATGCTACAAAAGTTGTGCAGTTCTGTAGAAGAGCTCATGTATAGGAGCCCATGAAGAATTTTGTCCTCAGGAGTCTGATGCGGGGGCATGAGGCTTAAAGACGAAATGCTTCATTTTATTCCAAAAATCCAAAAAACGTTTACAAGCAAAGGAGTGAGGTCCTTTAGTTGTCAATTTACAAAGTTTTCTAGATAGGAATTGAGCTAGAATATAGGTATTTGAATGATTTTGTAATTAATTCAAGCAGTTCAGACCTAGTTGAGATTATCGAGGAGAATATCAAGCAGTTTAGGTATTTATCTAGGATTAGATAGATTTGATCCATTGATTGAGGATCGGATTGTTGGATGTAAAGTATTTATGTAAGTTTTGATCTATTGTAAGAGGATTTGGCTAGATTTGGTTATAGAGAATTGCACTGTAAAAGAATTGGAATATCTACGTATCTCTGTGTATTTTATGCATGAAAGGTTAAATCCCAAAGGTTGAATTCCTTCAAATTATCTTTGTGTATTGTTGAATTCTAGTTTAGCCTGTAAACCTAGAGTTCTGTATGATCTGGTGTTCTCATGTTTAAATTCCTCATTCACTATGTATTAAGTTAATTCAAATGTGTTTCGACCCCTAGAACTCTAATTAGCTAAAGTCTGAATTCATTAGTGAAGAGCTAAACCTGGTGGAAGAGCTAAAATCATAGCGGAAGGAGGAAAAAGTCTGATAAACTTGTGAGGAAAGCCAAAGATGCTTAGAACTGTCTGATCAACATAGCCATTAGATCTATGGTAGTCGCGTGCAAATAAGCATCGAGGTTTAACCCAAACATGGACGCAATATTTTATCCAAGTGGGCTAATATTGCAGTTGATTTGGGCCATCTGATTAGACGATCGAGATCCAATGGATATTGCATGGAAAAGTGAATGGTGGTTAATAAAATTTTCGGACCCGATGAGCAATTCAATTGTGGCTTAATTATGTTGAAGTTCAGATGATCGTAACCATCCATTATGGAGGCCACGATCCAACGATGGTCGAATGGGAAAATTATACGCAGGTTAGTCTATATTTCGGACCTGAGAAAATATAAGTTGGAGCTTCGTTTTCTTTTGGTTCAAGGTAAGTGAAGTTCTATTATTTTTTGGGTAAATTTAGGAATTCAACTGTTTTAGTAGAATATCTAAGTTTGGAGGAGGATGATTGAAACTCCAAGGGAAATAGAAGAAGAACTTCCACCTGAGCTTGAGGAGATCATTTCAGGATTTGAACGATTATCCTTTACACCTGCAACTAGACCACCATGAAATGTCGTGACTACTGCAACTTTGACTGTGACTATAAGTACTACAATGGTTGATGGTTAGTACGGATAATGGTCTCTTTTCCCATTAAGTAGTGTTTCCATTTTTTGACACTTTGTACCAATGCATAAATTTATTTGTCATAAGTGGGATAGTTAGTTACATATCCATTAAAAATTTCGAAATGAAATGAAATGGGCTTACCATGTTGCATAGGAACTACTCCCATGGCATAATCAATTGCATTTGTTTGAATCTCAAATGGATGTCTAAGATCCAGAAGAGCAAATACCAGTGTTGAACTGATCTTTTGCTTCAAATCATCAAATGCTTTCTGTTGTACATCACACCAATGGAATACTTTATTCACACTTGTGAATGCATGTAATGGAGCTGCAATGGAAGGAAAATTGGCAATAAACTTTCTCCAATATTGTGTTTCCCCTACAAATATTCTTACCTCTGTAACTATATTGGGTTTGGGCAACTTCAAAATGACCTCAACCTTAGAGGGGTCTATCTTCAGCTCACCTCATCCAACAATGTGTCCCAAATACACCAAAGAAGTCTTGCCAAATTCACACTTTGAAATATTTAAAAACAATTGTTCTTTTGTCAAGAAATCAAGTACTTTGTTTACATGCATGACATGTTCATCTCTAGATTTGTTGAATATGAGTATATCATCTAAGTACACAATGAAAAACTCATCTAGAAATGGTCTCAATACATCATTCATTACTCTCATGAATGTAGCTAGAGCATTTGTAAGACCGAAAAGCAGAACAAGCCAATCAAACAATCCTTGTTTAGTTTTAAATGTGGTTTTCCAAATGTCCTCTTCAACTATTCTAACTTGATGATAACCACTTCGTAAATATAACTTAGTGAAATACTTTGCATACCTCAACTGATCAAGTAAATCATCAATTCTTGGGATTGGATAACGATTCTTTACCGTGATTTTATTCAGTGCACGGAAATCCACACACATGCACCAACTCCCATCCTTCTTTCACACCAAAATAATGGGTCAACCACATGGTGAAGTAGATGGGTGTATAATACCTTTGTTCAGCAATTCTTGAATTTTCTTCTTGATTTCCATGCTCTCCATAATTGACATGTGGTACATGCCAATATTTAGATGAGGAACATCTTGCTGCAGTTGTATCTCATGCTAAATTCCCCTCTTGGGAGGTAACCCCTTTGGTTCCTGAAACATATCGCCATGCTTGCTTACCACATCAAACAAATCAGATTTCAATGTTTTAGCACAGCCTTCAAAATATTCATAATAAATATCACTCTTTTTCCTTATCATGAGAAGCACAAAACTTTTACTTGCATTTACTAGTCTCTTCATCTGCCCTACATTAACCAAGGAAATGTTCATCTTTTTGCGATGGGCTCTCAGAATGTACTCCACCACATTCTTGAGTAATAATTATTTGTTTTCCTGGCGATAAAATATTGCTTCCTATCATACAAATAAGTACTACCCAAGAAGATTCCTGATATGTCAAGTGGAACTACATCTAACTCAACTTCATCAATGAACTTTTTAGTAATGGTGACCTTGAACAAACACTTCCTTGTAACCTATAAGTTTGCATTGTTAACTATCCAACCCAATGGATATGGCTTATGATGAGGCACAGTTACAAGGTTGATCTTTATGACCAAGTATTCTGAAATTAAGTTTGATTGTGAAACACTATCAAATAATGCATCAATATTTGTATGATTGAAATTACCCGTACATGAAACAAATTTATTCTTGATTCTTCATTTGGAGTGTTTTTTTACTGTTTAAGGAACTAGTGCTTGCAACAACTTCTTTCCCTTTTGTTACCATGGCTGAAATCTTGCTCTTGTCACTAGGATATGAACCAAGGTCATGTTATGTGGTAGTGGTCGTCTTTTGTTTTCCCTTGTTGTTTGTTTCTTGGGCATTAGTTGAGGATGTAATTTCCAACAATGGGCTTCATCATGCCTAGCTTTGGAAAAATGTTGGCATATGGTCTTCTCCGCTTCTTTCTTCACACCTTCATTCTTCTTTCCCTTCCATTTCCCCCCTTCTCTTTCTCCTTACCCTTGAAGGGCTTCTTCTTACTACCCTCTTCCTAAATGTTCTTTCCCCTTGCTTCAAGGTGTGTGGATTGCACACATACCTCATCCAAATTGCTTGGATTGAACATAAGGATAGTAAGTTTCAAATAGGAATGGAAACCCCCAATATATTTCAACAATGTATCTTGGGAATTCAAATTTACTCCTAACAACAAAGCCCTCTTTCTAAACTCCTATGTATAGTCTTGGACTGTTTGGCCTTAAAGTTGCCTAAAATTCAGCCAACTCATAATGGCTTTTTTCATATAGGCTAAAGGGTAATACTGTGTTTTAATTGGAGAAACAAATTCAACCCAAGTAATAGATATCTTACCATGAAATCGCATTTCCTCTCAAGTGTTTGATTCCCACCACACTAACGTTTCTCCTTCTAGCCTCAATGAAGCCAACTAGATCTTTATGTCATCTTCTTCAAGGTTCTAAATTCTGTAGTATACCTCCAATTTTCGAATCCAATTGTCTAACTTTTTTACATTCACTTCACCATTTTACATGGGAAGTTAAAACTTAATGTCCAGTTTGAGTAAGGGAGATTTTCCTTTTGGGGTTTGGGAATGAGTATGGACAGTTTTGGTGGTGGAAGTGGAAGATGTTTGACATGATGAGGATGATGAATATGATGAAGATGGTTGAGATGGAGGTGGCTTTCCTCCATTACCCTTAGAATCCTTATTATCATCTTTTTTGTCTCTTGAGCTTCCTTCTCCGTGTCAAGGTTTAGAAATCTCTCCAACCATTATAGTGTTCCTCTCTTCATAGAGGACTTTAACCATCTCAGTTAAAGTGTACAAAGCTTTCTTAAATTCTTCCTCTTCTGAAGAAGGACCTTTAGGCTCTCTTTATCCAGACATAATGGTTGTGGATTTAGGCTCAGAAACCAGTACTTCTTGTATCTCTTCAATCTCAGTTGAGGGAAAAACTTGAGGAGTTTCAAGTGTAGATGAAATTGGAACTTTGGGTGGTGGAGATTGTGGCTTTTTGGATCTCCTACTTCTAGGAATAACCTCAGGAGTTGCAACCAACAGTTTCCCTTCTCCTCTCTATAAATTTAACCTTGTAAGCATCACAATTTTGCAACCATTAAAACCCTAATTGAACAAAACTCAAGCAATCAAACAAATCAACCTTTTCTCTGATACCAACTCAATCTATTATTCAACAGAAGCAACTGAAAAAAAACCTTAGAATATGTCAATTTGAACTAGGGTTTTTCTCTAGGGTTTTGTCACTGGTCACCATGGTGGGGTGCGGAGGGGGGAGTTTGGCTCCCTCCTACAGTCAAGTGGCTGTGGACAGAAGCAAGGGAGGTGGAGCACATCGCTTCAATAAGCCAACAAAGATAGTAGTAGAGGATAAGAATAAAGAAAAATCGGGAAACATTGGACCTCAAGGACAGGAAGAGAAGCATGAGGAAGCTAGCAAGGAGAAGAGAACATAGGTAGTAGTAAGAAAGTTTCTCCTCCAAGCACATCCTGGGCATGTAAACCCAAGTCAACTACCATTCCTCAAGTTGTTTTAAGTGACCCAGCGCTGCAGGTGCATAGAGAACACATGGCAGAATATGTTGTTATCTGCAAATTTATGGGGATTTGGCCGATAAAGAAGGATTTACAAGCATGGATCAAGAACCATTGGAAACCAAAAGGGAAAATTGACCTTCACCTTTGGTCCAAGGGCTTCTTCATGGTGGTGTTCACAAGCTTAGAGGACAAAGATAGAGTGTTCGAGGGAGGACCCTATTTTACGCTTCTACAGGCCTCTACATGAGACCATGGGTAATGAGCTTCGTCCCAGAATGAGAGACTTCCACCTCGGTACTAGTATGGATAAGACTCTACTCCCTCTATTTAGATTATTAGCTGTCGGAGTCTCTAAAGGCTATGGGCATTAAAATAGGGCATTTTATAAAGATCTCAGATGCTACTCTAAGATAAAAATACACTTCCTTCACCCGTATATGTGTGGAAATAGAATTATCGGGGGCACTTCCAGATGCAATCATTTTAGAAGTGTATGACAAGGAATGGGTGCAGGTAGTGGACTATGAATATGTCCTATTTAGGTGTCGTAAGTGCCATGAACATGGGCACTTATATAGGGACTGCCCAATGAACAAGATGGAGAGCAATATAAAAGCCACTACAGTCAAGGATCTCGAAGGTTTTACTAAGGTTGGGGGTAAAGGGAAAAGAGGCAAGTGGTACCAAAAGAAAATTACTGAAGACGGACAAATGAACCACAGTAGTTTCAAGATACTAGAAGAAGAAGTCAAAAACAATGAGATGAACTAGGAAGTGGAGAATATTCCCATGGAGAAGGAAAATGATGCTAATATCGAGGATATACCAGAAAACAAAAAACAAATGGATGATTTTTGGAGCATGATGGAGCTCGATAGAGAGAATGAGATATCCCCAAGTGAGGCAGGAACGAAAGACCATGAACTTCAGGAGATTCTAGAGAGGGAGAATTTAGATCTTGAAAAGTTTCTCGAGAAGGGAATCACCAAAGGGCTAGACTCTCTGCCAAAACAAGAGTTTGATAGGGTTCAATAACTCTTCCTATAGAGAGCACAAAGAAAGTGTTCTAGAGTCAAAAGAAACCATGACAACCAGGAGAATAGGAGAGTGAAAACAATGGAGGATACATTGATGCTTTCTTCCAAACACCCGGGTAGGAAAAGAGGAAGGAAAAAATAGAATGAGTTGTTTTTCGAATGTGGGAAACTTATGATTAACTCATGTAAGATGAGGGATATTACTAGATACTCCTTCACAAACCTATCTTAATGAAGCTTACAACCTGGAACATTAGGGGTCTAGGAAGCAAAAGGAAACAAAGAAACCTTAGTAGTAGAATAAAGGAAGAAAAATCAGATATGGTTTTTATTCAGGAAACAAAATGTTTGATGGAGAAGATCAGAGAGATACACAAAAAATGGTTAATCAAGTATGAATATCTAGAGGTTAAAGCGGATAACTCGGCGGGTGGCATTATCACTTTATGGGATCCTCAAAAACTTGGAATCCTAGATGTTAAAGCTTCTAGGAATTATCTATCGATGCTGATTCAACCTTTGGGGGATAAGGAGATATACATGATCACTAACATCTATTGTCCTAAAAAAATAGAAGACAAACTAAAGCTTCTCACCTCCCTTGAGGAATTGAGGGAGAGATATCTTGATATACCTTGGATTCTGGCGGGGGATTTGAACATGATCAGATCTCTTACAGAGACAGAAGGTGGGACCAGAAAACTAGGCAAGGACTCCCTTGCTTTCTAGAACTTCATGAATAACATGAGGCTAGTGGACACAGAAATAGTAAATGGCATTTTTACTTGGAATAATAAGAGGGGAGGGACTTCTCAAGTCGCCTCTAAATTAGACAGATTCATAATCTCAAAGGACCTTCTTATCACAGGCCTTGATATGTCATCTTTAATCCTTCCCTTTGGAGGCTCGAACCACTAGCCTATCCAACTGAAAGCCAATTTTATGGGTACACCGAGGAACATACCTTTTAGGTTTGAAAATATCTAGCTCTCTCACCCTCATTTCACCAACAATATGGATAAATGGTGTACGGAATATAGGCCCATTCAAGGAACTAAAATGTTCATGCTGCAGCAGAGACTCATACACATCAAATCTAGGCTTAAATATTGGAACAAATAAGAGTTTGGAAATATTTTTAAAGCCAAAAAATAAGTTGAGCAGAAACTCCAGGAGATTAATCATATCATCATCACAGAGGGTTTTACCATGGAATGGAAAATTAGGGCTGAATCTCTTTAAAACAAATGGGAAGATCGGTGCATGCAAGAGGAGATTTTTTGTAGACAGAAATCAAGGGTGCAGTGGATAAGAGAAGGAGAAACAAACACGTGGCTTTTTCATATATCAACCTTGGATCATAGATCTCACGACAAAATTTCTAAACTTAAAGACTCTCAAGGGAAAGAGCTCATACCTCACAAAGATATAGAATTTGTCCTAGTTCAATGCTTCCTTAGCATAGCAGAGGAGCCTCTCATTGATAGATCTTGGCTCATTAACAAATTCACAAAGTTCATTCCTAAGATTGTAACCAGGGAAGACAACCACAATCTTAACAAGCTAGTGTCTGAAGAGGGGGTCAGTGAAGTTATCAATGAGATGCAAAATGGGAAAGCCCCTAGCCCAGATGGGTTCAATGTGGATTTCTTCAAAGCTTGCTGGAAAACAGTAAAACAAGATATCCTTGAGGTTGTGGAAAACTCTAGTTGATCCAAAACTATTTTGAAAGCTCTTAATGCCTCTTTTATAGCTTTGATTCCAAAGCAAGAAAAAGCAATGACACCAAACATATTAAGACCCATCACCTTATGTAATTGTTGGGTTGTGTTATATTCTTTCCACATAGTTAACAGGGGGTTTGAGGGGTACACATAACCCCACTTTATGGGGTCTGGGGCAGCGCCCCGGAAAACTTTAGTTGTGGACCCTATGTTAGGTTGGGCGGACCCACCTATGGTTTTTTGCATGATTTTCACACGTGTTTTTTGGACGCGATGGTTTTCAGTAGATGGTATTGGATTGATGGTTTTTTGGTCCATGGTATTGGACGTGATGGTTTTTTCGGTCCATGGTATTGGATGCTTCGGCATGTATAAATATGTATTGTAACATTGAAAGGAACGTAATGAAAAATCAAGCTGATAGTCTCGGTTTTGAGATCCAGTGAGAAATCTCTGTGTATATGTGTTTTATGTGTTATGCTCTCGCATTTTTATTTTTCCTGTGATTTACAATTCGTATGCAGGTAATTTCTGTACGGGGTTAAAACCTACATTTGGTATCAGAGTTGTTTTGGCTTCAAGGGGATGCCTTTATTGCTGAGGGGTTTTGCTCGGGCCTGTGGCAGACCCTATTCAGTGGGAGATCTGCGAGATCGATTCTGGTGGTGAAAGAAGATGGCGAGCACCGGAAAGATAGAGATTGAGAAATTCAATGGTCAGATTTTTGAGTTGTGTAAACTCAAGATGGAGGATCTGTTGATGGATAAAGATCAGTGGATCACGGTAGATCCGGGTACTAAACCAACGAGAGTGACCGATGAAGAATAAAAGAAGTTGGATTGAAAGGCAAAGAGCACAATATGATTGTGTGTCTCAGATTCAGTATTGTTGAATGTATCAGGGGAAGCTACAACGAAGGATTTATGGGACAAGTTAGGGACTTTGTACCAATCTAAGTCTCTCATGAATAAACTGTTCCTGCGGAAAAAGCTTTATCACCTAAGGATGAAAGATGTAGACTCGGTGACAGAGCATCTGAATGCGTTTAATACTGTGGTAAGTCAGTTATTATCTGTTGATATTAAAATTTCAGATGAAGATAAGTGCATCAGTTTGTTGTGTTCTCTACAGACTCGTGGGATAGTCTGGTTATTGCAATAGGTAGCAATGCAACTGCTTTGCAGTTTGATGAAATAGTCTCAGCCTTGCTGACGGAGGAGATGAGACGGAAAAATATGGACAACCAGAATGGTGATGCCTTGTCTGTACGAGGACGGTCCCAGAACAGAAACAAAAATAAGTCATCGAGTGGGAGATCTAAATCTAGAGGGAGATCTAAATCTCGAGGAAAACCTACAAAGGTGGTCTGCTGGAAATGCCGAAAGGAAGGGTACTTCAGAAGGGAGTGTAAATCTAAAGCTCTTGATAAAGGAAAGGGATCTGATGATGCTCCTTCTGCAGAGGTGAACACCACCTCAGATGAAGGTGGGGATGTGTACTTGGCTTCTTCAAGTACACATGTAGATCATGAGGCATGGTTGATTGACTCAGGTGCATCCTTTCACTTCACTCCCCATAGAGAGTGTTTCTGCGAGTATGAGAAATATGATGGTGGTGATGTCTTCTTAGGAGATGATAGGAAGGCTAGAATCATTGGTCGCGGAAAAGTAAAGTTGAAGTTGCAAGGTGGAAGGGTTAGAACCCTTCCGGGTGTTCTGCATATTCCTGCGTTGGCCAGAAATCTGATTTCTGTAAGCAAGTTGGATGATGCAGGTGTAAAGACAGTGTTCGAGAAGGATACCTGCAAGATGGTTCGAGGAGCACTGGTATTGATGCGGGGAGTTCGGATTGAACTCTGTACAAGCTGCAAGGTAGCACTGTTGTTGACGGGTGCGATAGTTCTATGGTTCCTGAAAATGGAGCAAAAACTAATGGTCTCTGGAGAGGAGACCATGCTGTGGCATCAAAGGCTTGGACATATTGGAGAGAAGGGCCTTCGAATACTTCATGGTAAAGGTATGGTAGAAGGTATGAGTAACAACTCTCTCGATTTTGATTTCTGTGAAAATTGTGTATATGGGAAGCAGAATTGGGTGAGTTTCCCCTCTGGTGGTAAGAGGAAGAAACAGATATTAGAGCTTGTGCACAGTGATGTGTTTGGACCTATGGAAGTTCCATCACTGGGTAAGTCTGTGTACTATGTATCATTTATAGATGACTTCTCAAGGAATACATGGATATATTTCCTTAAGAAGAAATCTGAAGTCTTTTATAGGTTTAAAGAATTTAAGGCTCTGGTGGAAAATCAGACAGAGAAGAAGATAAAGGTACTAAGGACAGATAATGGTGGATAATTCTGCAGCAAGGAATTAGAATTCTGTAAGAAATGTGGTATAGCACGACATAAGACTGCTCCATATACACCTCAGCAAAATGGAGTTACAGAAAGAATGGATAAGACATTGATGGAAAGGGCAAGAATCATGCTCAGTGGTGTTGGGTTGGGACAAGAATTCTGGGAAAAGACGGTGGATA
>APFE030097910.1:23287-77157 GCA_000404065.3 Pinus taeda
CCAGTGGGAAATCTCTGTGTATATGTGTTTTATGTGTTATGCTCTCGCATTTTTATTTTTCCTGTGATTTAGAATTTGTATGCAGGTAATTTCTGTACGGGGTTAAAACCTACAGTAATGTGGTGTACAAAATTATTTCCAAAGTGATCGCAAACAGACTCAAGCCTCTTCTTCCTTCTCTCGTTTCAGAGGAGCAAACTGGTTTTGTGGAAGGAAGAAAGATTCTCAACAAAATCATACAAGCTCACGAGGTAGTACACTCTCTTAAGAGAAATAAGCAAGCTCGTATGATCATGCAACTGGACCTAGTGGAAGCTTATGATAAGCTAAGTTGGGCGTACATCAGGGAAGTACTAAGAGCTTATGGCTTTGACCATAACTGGATAATATGGGTTATGGCCCTTGTATCCATGGCTAGTTTCTCCATTCTTCTTAATGGCTCTCCTTCTAGAACCTTTATACCCTTTAGGGGCCTCACACAAGGGAATCCGCTCTCCCCCTTCCTATTTTTTCTCATGATAGAAGGACTACGCAGAGTGATCGAAATGGTAAATGCTGAAGGAAAAATCCAGGTTATGGAACTCAACCCGGCTGGTGCTACCTCTACTCATCAAAAATTTGTGGATGATACAATGTTGCAGGGAATTCCTATAGTCAAGGAAGCTAGAGCTTTCAAACAAATCCTGAATGACTTTGCATTGGCTGCTAGTATAGAGGTAAGCCTTGATAAATCAAAGTTTTTTTCTTTCAATACTAGCATTGCTATTCAGAGGAACCTCACCAGAATTCTTGGGTTTGAAAGGGCTCAGTTACCTTCCAAGTACCTTGGAATGTCTCTTACTGACAAAGCTCTGAGTAAGGGAGTGTGGGAGTTGGTAACTAATAAACTTCAGGATAAAGTTAGGAAATGGACCTGCAGGTCTTTGAATTTGGTGGGGCATCTTGTGCTTACAAAGTTTGTCTTACAGGCCATACCCATTTTCATGTTTTCAGCTCTTCCTGCTCCCAAAGGAGTTATACAACAAATCAGGAGTATTCAACAAGATTTTCTTTGGGGCAAAGGGGAAGAGAAAAAGAAGTGGGCTTTGGTAGCTTGGGAAAAGCTCTACAAACCTAAGGAGCATCGTGGTTTGGGGCTTCATGAACCTAAAATCCTCAGCAGAGTATCGAGAGCCAAACTTTGGTGGAGGTGGCTCATGGAATCGGCAACCCCTTGGGCCCAACTTTGGAAGCAGAAATATGCAAATAATTGGCAGGAGAGGGATCATATAAGAATGTCAAGGCTCATTAAGGGCTCCCCCATTTGGAACCTTTCCTAGGAAAATAGAGCCATTGTCCAGCAACATAGTTTCTGGGAGATCAGAGCTGGGAACCTTGCACAGTTTTAGGAGGATAACTAGCAGCAGGAACCAAATTTGTTTAGAGAAGAACTAATTTCTCTCAAAAATGACACTGGTAGCAAATGTTTACTCATGGTAAGTGACTTTTCGGATCAGGTAAGGGACAATGGTAAATGGAGAATGTGGAAGAATCTTGGTTACAGTGAAGAGAGTCCTTTCAAAGCCCAAGCAGATTCCCTTGCTATTGACTTGGAGAAGAGGAAGACTTTAGTGTCTACCTCGTCTGACCAACTAAGATGGGGTAGAAACACCGAACGCACCTTTAACCTCAAAGAAGCCAAACACAAGGTTCTAGATTTTGATTATCCAAACATTGACTAGGTTTGGAATGGCCTTTGGAGTAACTCACAATGGACGAAAGTCAAGTTGTTTATGTGGTTGGTTCACCAAAAGAAAATTCTCACATGGGAGAATATTCTAAAAAGGGGATTTGTTGGCCCATCCAAATTTCATCTATGTGGTTTATAGGAAGAAACGATGGAGCAATTACTAAACCTTTTCCCTTTCACCTCTACCTTGTGGGATTAGGCAGCCTCAGTCTTCAGGCAAACTGATAGGGATAGACTTAACATCACCAACACACTAAGGAATTGGAGGAGAGACTTCTGAGGTAATGAAATCATCAACAAAGCTTGGACTCAGGTTCCAGAATTTATTATATGGGATTTCTGGAAAGAATGCAATGACATGATTTTCAAGAACAAAATAGGCTCGACCCAGAATATCATTGTCCAAATCCTACGACAAATAAAAGATATAGTAGGAGCCATAATGTGGAAAATTCCTGAGAACCCCCCTATGACACAGGAGGCACGCATTCTGAGGCAGTTGGGTCTACATTCTCTGGTTCCCCTAGGCACTATTAAGGGTGTGAGAAAAACAACTACTGGTCAAGATATCTGGCAGCCTCCCCCTCATGGTTTTTTGAAAATCAATATAGACGGGGCCTCTAAGGGAAACCTAGGGATGGTTAGATTTGGGGGAGTTATAAGAGATGAGAAGGGGAGCATAAAGGATAATTTCCACAGTCATTTGGGGACGACCACTAATAACATGACAGAGCTCATAGCCTTAGAACAGTGCTTGGAAATCCCAAATGAGTTAAATTTACACAATGTCATCATTGAAGCTGACCTGGAGTTGGCCATTAATGCGGCCAAGAGAATGTGTAATGGAACAACACCTGGAAAAATGTTGAAACACTAGAGGCTCTCGCAGGTATTTCATCATATTCATACCCACTTTCAAACCCTGAGAACCATTAGTTTTGTTCATGTACAAAGAAAATCCAATATGTTAGCTGATCGTCTGGTGAATAAAGGCGTGATATGCAAGGAAAACTATATCTGGTATGACTGGGAGTCTATACCCTCTAGTAAATTGAGGGAAGATTGTCATCATAGGCAGCCAAAGACATTGAGTACTTCCAAATCATGAATAATGGGAAAGAGGTAGACTAGCGAGAGTAGGATAGAGCAGAAGAACTGGGGCAGGGTCGAAGTTCCACAGTAAATTCTAACCATAAATCCTGCAGTTAATGCTCACGTCATAGTCAACTATAGGGGTTGAAGAGGTGATAAAAAATGTGCTAGTTGAAGGGCCATACGCCATAGGATATGATGGTCTTCGACATCAAATGGATATCGGGTTCCGTCATGATCAGAGGTTAAGTCAAAGAGCAGAAATGAATCCTTTATAGATCAAAGTTTTAATCTATATCAGATCCGTAAAGTGGGTAAGTACTGCACAAGTTTCTGAAGAAATAACTTGAGGATTGTCAAATTAAGTGGGTGTTGATCTAAAGTGTAGGATCAACATGCAACTTGGTTGATCAGAGTGATTTTCAACCGTCTGATTAAAGGTAAGAGCGACGACGGATCACGGTTGATCTGAGAATTTATAAACTATCCCATTGAAAGTTAGATAAACGGTGGAGACAGAGGGATAAGAATTGGGGGGTTAGAGTGGAAAGAATTGAATGAGAAGAATTGTAGTGAGATCAACTTTCTGAACACACAGGTTTATTGCCCAAGGGGCTTTTTGTGTCATGTGTAGAAGGGTTTGGGTTCTCCCAACCCTATTGTTTTTTGATCATCAACGGGTCTGTCTTTTTGGGCTTTACACTTGTAAAGATGCATACCATATGTAATCTTTGTTAGGTTAATTGAAGGTTCCACTCTTACTTGACCAAAAAAAAAACTTGATCTGTTATTGGATTTTAGTTTTGTTGTGCTAATTAGAATTAGAGATTTATAAACATGTGCTTGTTCATTGCTTCCTACACATAGATTACCTTAGGTTGTTTGGTGATTGAAACAGATAAATTTCATCAATTTTAATGTGACATTCATGAGAAAAATAGCTTATAAGAACAATGATGAACAACAACAATAAAATTTATAGCGAACCATCAAAGAGACACTTTAACACATTGTTTTGATCAAGGAGTTCACCCCTCCTGGGCTACATCTCCTTGGTCCATCTTCCTTGGCTTGGGCTTTTGTATTAGATAAATATGGAAAAAAATATTGTTTACAAAGCTCTATTGCTCCTAATACCTACACCAATGTGTTCAGAATGTCTAAATTAGCTAGGAACACCATTTCCTAAGCTCAATTTGGTCGAAAATTGCTCCAGTTATGGCTCAAAGAGTCTTTTCCTAGGAAAGCTCTTCTAAAATTAGGAAACTCCAGTTAGGGCCACTAAATTTGGGGTTGGCACCAAAATTGTCAGAACCACAAAAATTCTGCCATTTTAAACTCCATATTAATTAAAGATAAGTGGGGTTAATTAATTTTTAACTTTGGATTAGTGCGATAACTTCGCGGTTAGTCTAACTGTAACCATCGACGGATTAAGCAGGGTCACATGTGGTAACCGTTGCATTTTGATTGCGCTAGCCACTAGGTTAATTAACCATAACCATAACCCTTCACACACGTTCACATGGCATTAACTGTTTGGGGTCATGTTTTGTGGAGCCACCTACATAACCGTTTGATGTAGCCATAGGTGCATTCTCACGGGGAGGGTTGGCCTATGGGCTGGCCCTCCCCTAACTACCAACCCTTAACACGTAAACTTTAAATATAAATGGTCCACCATACGGTTAAGTCACAATTGGTAGCAGAGGTGGTAGAGTGTCTTGGACTATGTAGCGGACATCGCGGGGTCAAACCCCGATGCCTCCAATTCTTTTATTGAACTGTGCTGAAGAATGCCTAGGCCATTGGGAGGTGCCACATGGTAGCCTCCGAGCTTGCCACGTGGAATTCTCTCAATGGTCCAAAAGCCACCAATCAAACTGTGCCATGTCACCAATATGAAACCTAATAAGAACACAACACATATCAAGACATGATTGAATGTTGACGAAGTTGACACTGCCTAGTCACTTTCCACGTCATTAGTATGGACTATTGACTGTGCAGTGACTGGGCATTTTTTTTTTCAAATTTTGCATGCTTAGTAAAGTGAACAAAACTCAATAACTTCCTCATAATAACTTAGTTTTTAGTGAAACAAGTTGTGTTAGGATCGTTTTTTGAGGCGGATGCGATCATGTGGATGTGTCCATAGAAACTTGCGTATGTACGTGATTACACTTTAAGAAACTCGTCTATAACCACATTTCCTTGAAAAATAGGATTTAATAGTAGGATGATGTAGAAACTACTCCCATCTTTTGTCTGAGATATTCAAATGTCTCTTTGGGTAGTGGTTTAGTGAATATATCAACAACCTTTTCTTTGGAGGGAACATACTCCAATTTGAATCTTTGTTCAAGCACATGTTCATGTAGGAAATGGTATTTAATGGGTATGTGCTTGGTATTAGAGTGCATGAATGAATTCTTTGAAATACTGATGGCACTTATATTGTCACATAGACTGGAGATAGGTGGAGTACATGTGCTCTGAATATATTGCAAGGTTTGCATCATCCAAAGTAATTGTGTGCAGCAATATGCAGCAGCCACATATTCTACTTCAGCTGTAGATAGTGCGACTGAGCTTGGTTTCTTGTTGAACTAAGACACTAACCTAGAACCCATATATAATGCACCACCACTAGTGCTTTTCCTATCATCAACACTTCCTGCCCAATCTGCATCTGTACATGCATGAAGTGTAAGATTTGTATCTCTAGGATACCATAAGCCAAAGTTCTGTGTTCCTTGAAGATATTTGAAAATTCTTTCGACTACCCGAATATGTGACTCCTTTGGATTTTCTTTGAATAATCCAACTATTCCCACTACATGCATGATGTCTAGTCGGGTACCTGTTAGATAAAGCAAACTACCAATCATGGATCTATAAGTTGGTTGATCTACCATTGTTGATTCATCATTAGAGCTGAGACTACATCCTATTACCATTAGAATACATACTGGTTTAGAATATTCCATGCCGTACTTTTTCAAGATCTGTTTGAGATATTTGGTTTGTGAGAGAAAAAATCCATCTTTATTTTGCTGCACTTGTAGACCAAGAAAGTAGGTAAGCTCACCAAGCAAGGACATTTCAAATTCTTGCTGCATTACTAAAGCAAAATTCTGACTCATGGATTCTCCATTGCTACCAAAAATGATATCATCAACATACACAACAAATATTAGCAATTTATCAGTGTCCATATTTGTATATAGATTGCTATCTGCTGACCCCTTTGGAAAAACTTGTTGATGGAGATATTTTTCAAGATGGTAATACCATGCCCATGGAGCCTCTTTTAGAACGTAGAGAGCTTTTATGAGTATGCATACAAGTCTTGCATCATTTCCAAGAATGAATCCTTCTGGTTGTTCAATATAAAATTCTTCTTCTATGTCTCCATTAAGAAAGGCAGCTTTTACATCCATGTGGTATACTTTGAATTTTTGAAAACCAGAAAGAGCAAGAAAAAGTTTCTTCAAAATCTATACCTTCTTGTTGAGCATATCCTTTACAAACAAGTCTAGCCTTGTTTCTAATAACTTCTCCATTTTCGTTCAGTTTTTTTTTTGAATATCCATTTAATTCCTATGATATTATTATCATAAGGTCTAGGAACTAATGCCTAAGTATTATTCTTTCCAATTTGCTCAAGTTCTTCATTCATGGCCTTGACCCAACATTCATCATTGCATGCTTCATTTATATTTTGAGGTTCAGTGGAAGATAGTAATGCTAGATAGCTTGAAGCTTCGGCAATGGTTCTTCTCGTCTACACACCTGCCTATTTTTCTCCTAAAATTTGAGTTTCTCGATGATTTTTCTAAACATACCTAGATGGAGTCTTTCCTTCTATTGTTATCTCTTCTTTTGGTGCTTCATTGGTTTCTCGATTACAATTAGTGTGGTTTGATGTGGTAAAGTGATCCTCATCTTCTTCATTGTCATAATCTTCGGTTTTTATCTGTTTTGGATTTTTGCATAATTCATCAACCACAACATCAATACTTTCAATAATTTTCCCAAGTCTTTTATTGTAACATTTATATTCTTTACTTCAAGAAGAGTAGCCAAGTATAATACCTTCATCTGCTCTTGGTTCAAACTTACCAAGATTTTCATCGGCCCTTTTGATGTAACATTTACTTCCAAAAGATTTGAAGTATTTTATAGTAGGAGTCTTACCATACCAAAGTTCATGTGGAGTTTGAGTGCTGTTTACCTAAACATTTGCTTGGTTGAGAATAGTGACGGCAACGAATGCAGCTTCACCCCAGGTTGCAGGAGTTCTAGATTCATCTAGCATAGCACGAGCCATTTGTTGAATAGTTCTGTTCATCCTTTATACCACTCCATTTTGTTGAAGAGTCCTTCCAATGGAGAACTACTTCTTTATTCCATGTTGTTCACAGAAGTTTTAGAATTCATCTGAGGTAAATTCCCCTCCTTGATCAAATCTGAGGCATTTGATTTTGCGATCTAATTCATTTTCAACCAAAGCTTTGAAGGCTTTGAATTTTTCAAATGCTTCATCCTTATGCTTTGGAAGACCTATCCAACACATTCTAGAAAAATCATCAATGAACAATATAAAGTATTCTTCTCCACAAGGTGACTTTTTCCTTGATGGACCACATAAATCACTACGAACAAGTTCAAGAGGCTTACTAGCTGACCCTTCCTTTTCGATGAATTGAGATCTGGTTTTCTTACCGAATTGACATGATTTGCATATAGTATTTTTAGGAATGTTGATATTTGGAAGATCACGAACAACCTAGAATCTGCATGCCTTTTCTTATTTGAGAAAAGCTTAGATGTCCCAATCTTCTCTGGCATAGCTAGTTTTCATCATTTTTGCTTAGATAGCACTGTTTTTGTCCTCCCTTGAGTATGTATAGGCTGTTTGGAGTTCTTTTCCCTTTAATCATGGTTTCTCCTGTATCAAGCTCACGAACAACACATCCATTTGATTGAAACACTACTTCATTTCCTTGATCAGACATTTGAATCACACTCAACAGATTATGCTTTAAGCCATCAACATACAAAACATTCCCAGCTTTAACTTTTTCTTTCAAGAAAACAGAGCCTTTACTTTTTATGACAGCAAGAGTGTCGTTTCCAAATGAGACACTCTTTTCCTTTTCTAAGGCATTATATGAGTGTAGATTTTCTCTGTCACCTGTCATGTGTTTTGAGCATACACTGTCGATGTGCCAATGGTTTTCTTGTCCTTCTTCATACAAGGCTATGCCACATCTTTCTATTTGTGGTTCTTTCTTTCTCCATATTTTGAGATTTAATGGAGTTTTCTCTTTTTGAGCTATTTGTCGAAAATTACTCCTGCATTTAGATTCTTCATGGCCAAAGTTGTTACAAATTGAGCATTCTATTTCATTTTCAAGAAGAGAAAAGTTATTATAGGAACTTTTCTTGATCCCTGTCACATTCCTTTGATTGCGTGCTTCTCTCATCATGATATTTTTGTAAGAAACACATTGAGCAGCTTTGTGTCCAAAATTATGACATGAGAAACATTGAGCATTAAACAAGTTCCTGTGATTATCAAATCTACTGACCTGTTGATTATAGTTGAAGTTCCTCCTACTGACCTATTGATTGATATTCTTTGAAGCAAATTGAGTACGATTTACCTCAGGTTGATTGTGGTTGTTATTCATCCTTGAAGTAAATTGAGCCTGATTCACCTAGTGATCTTCTTTATTCCTTTGCTGATGATTGTCGAGTTGTTCAATGCTCTTTGCTGCATCACAATAGCTTTTAGTGGAGGTTGACAGCTTCTGTGATTGAGATGTTTCTTCAGTATATCCAAGACCTGTATTTATCAGAGGAGAGCGCTGCACTTTGATAATTTCATTTAGGGTTTTTGATCCTTTAGAAAATCTAAGATTTAAAGCTTTTGTTATCTCAAGATCCTTTCTTAGACCCACAATTTCACATTCTATCTTTTCATTGTGTTTTTCTCTTTCAGCAAGTTGGTATGTCAAGGTATCTATAATCGTTTTCTTTTCTTCTTAACAGATTTTAAGTTTAGAGATTTCTTCATAAATATCTTCTTCATCTAAAGCATTCAAAAAATCATCATCTTCAAAAGCCATTAGAAGTCTATACTCATTACTATTTTCATCTTCATCACTATTTGATAAACCATCGCTATCTTCCTAAGTATAGTAGCTCTTTTTACTTACACTTTGTTTTCTATTCCATGTTTCAGTTTCCTTCCCTTTATCATATTTATCTTTATGAGGACATTTGGTAGCATAATGAATGACTCTACCACAGGAAAAACATTTGAAAGGTAGTTTACCTCTGAATCTACCGAAATCCCGTTGAAGATTCTTGACAAAGTTCGCTTCCTCTTCTTCTTCTGAAATATGTCTTGATTCATTGTGTTCTTCTTTTCCTTTTGCTGAAGCTTTAAATGCGACTTCTCTCATATATGAAGGCCCTCCTTTTCTCATCTCAAAGGTAGTTAAGATTCCGTGAAGCTGTGTCATAGCAATAGTCTGTAGATCCTGCTTTTCTTCTATGGCAAATACTTTTGATTCAAATTTAGTAGATAAGGATATTAAAACGCTTTCAACTAAGGTAACTTCCTTTATCTCTTCACGTAGATTCTTCATGAAATTAAAAATCTCATATATACATATGAAGTAACTAGCTACACTTTCATCATTGTGCATCTTGAGAGTTTCATATTGAATTCTGAGAGTTTGTAGTTTAGCACGTTTTAGCTGAGAGTCTCCTTCATAGCTTAGAACGATTTTGTCCCATATTTCTTTGGCTAATTTGAGCTGCATAACTTTGACAAACTATGATTATGACAGAATTCCCAATAATGTATTGATAGACTTGCCATTGGTTTCATATTTCTTTTTACCTGTTGCATCTGTAGGAATAGCTGATGGAAATGTATATCCTCCTTCCATGATTTCCCAGACATCTGTTCCAAGAGATTGAAGATAGTTTGTGGTTCTTACCTTCCAATAATCAAAGTTGCTCCCATCAATGATTGGCAATCTGATGGATCTGCCGCTTTCTTGATTACTCATGATGATGGATCTTCCTTCAAACAATCAAGCTTCTTCTGAAGGACCTACTCTGATACCAATTGTTGGAAATAATAATAAGAGGGGGGGGGGGGGGTTGAATTAGTGCTATTAAATCAACAATTTTTAATTTCCATAATCAGATTCATATACACTACTTTAGTTAAGAGACCCTGCATGTACACACAACTGTGTTTAATGCAACTGGCATATATCCAGCAAACTTAAGATTTAGTTAATTCATCATATGTTGATCTTTAAACAGTGCATCAGAACTCTATTATTCATACAAGTAGTAACAGGGCGCAGTAAAAATAGAACAATTCATTGCACATAGAAAACACACATGAACACCAAGATATAAGGTGGAAACCCAATGTGGGTGAAAACCACTTGCTGCAATTGTCTCTGTCTTCTTTTAATAATAAGAGAATTATGTTTACAATTTTTGTACCTGTGTAGACTTATACCATTAAGTATGCTTCTACCTACAGAAGGCTACAACCTTCTCTCATTCTCCAGCTTCTACTGGAAGGGAGCTACAACCCCCTAGCTCTTGTAATAGCTAATATGTTTACCAGTACATAGGTGTTAGCCTACAAAAGGCTACAACCTTCTATTTTCTTCCAGGGACCATGTTTCATGAATTTTCAGACTGGATCCATCAACAACATTGAAGCTCAAAATAAATCACCACTGCGACACAACTATTGCATTAACCAATCAATCTCTGAATCACCCAAAACTGAATCACTGAAGACCTGTCATCAAAACATAGTTACCAGAACACGAAGCAAAATTCAAAACTCTGCAACAACCACTAGAACCAACTGCAAATTCAAATATCACATTTCATAATGTAGATGCTACTCTGATGAACTAAACCAACATGTATACGCGCTTTCTTCAAAGCCAACCAGTGTATACATATGAAAATATTAATTCATAATTCTGTAGCTATACCAGACTTCAATTATACCTAGATTATATAATGTACAAAATAATATAAACGTCAGTATTCAGATCTAGAATCTTCATGAGCAATAACACATAATGATAGTTCACTTTATGCCTTAAGATCTCGATCAACCATTAGATCTCATCCTCCATCAACTGCTAAGGTTCCTCCTTGGTTCAGATCTAATAATGCCTCATAACCCAATAACCTGCATACTAGATATTACTCTTCATCAGATATTAAATACTTGAGTTCCTTGGCGTAATGATCTTCTTCTCCTTTTATAGTTTTAGGCATGTCTCAATACCATGGACCAAAACCACTTAGGACCAATACCTTGGACAAAATACCTGGGGTCAATACCTCAGACCCGATACCTTGGACCAATACCATGGGCCAAATACTTAGAACCAACATTTAGGTTTCCAAGGTATACACACTTTTCCTTTTGTGAAAGTGCATGTGTACATATACGCGACTTGTATATAGTGAACCCGCATGTATACGCAACTTGGTCAATGATGAACCTGCATATACCTCTCTTTCTTTATTCTGTGTAACCTGATCTGTAGCTCTACATTGTTAACCTGTAATATTGTGATATGTCATCTGAGTGAGTTGTTTTCTGAACTAATTCCTTGAAGCTGTTGTTCATTTCATCATATTCTTGTGGGTTTTCATCAAGTGGGTTTCCATAAATTACAATACATACATCATAATGTCAACACTTGGAAGTGTAGGATTCATGATAGCTAATGATGATATGGTGAGTCTTGCACTCCTCAGTCTTCCTAAGAGTTGACATAGCTACCAGGACTTGGTTAATGGAAGAGATAAACTACTAGATTGGGAACGACTTTGGTCAGATTTGATTTAGGAGGAGATAAGAAGAAGCACCAGAGATGGTTCTTCATCCATGGAGGATGAATAAAATTATGCCTTAATGAGTAAGGCGAAGAGGGGGAAGCTGAAGGTTTCTCATTCTGAATCGAGTTCTTCCCATGGTGGGAAGAAGTTTGACAAATCAAAAGTGTGATGCTTTCGTTGTCATGAGGTGGGCCATTTTGTTACAAATTGTCCACAGAGGAAATCCAAGAAGGGATCTGGGGAAGGATCAGAAGGTGAGGCACTTGCTTCACAGTTCGAGCTAGATTTCACATCGTTTTCATGCATGGTTTCATCCATGGTGGGAAGCGGTTGGTTTCTTGACAGTGAAGCTTCTTTCCACATGACAACAATAATATTTTGTTCAGTACTTTGGAGGAGAAAGATCTCTAGATACTCATAACTATGGGTAATGATGAAAAGTATAGTGTCTCAAGTGTAGGCACGGTTATTTTTTAGAGGGAGCATGGAGCTCACCTTACCTTGATCAATGACAAGTATGTACCAGGACTGAAGAGAAACTTAGTTTCAATCGCAATACTGGAAGAGAAAGGCTAAGATGTAGTCTTCAGTAAGGGAAAGTTTTTCCTTAGACACATCATCACTAGACAAGTGAAGCAGATTCGTTCACAGGTCAAGAACTTGTATGCTCTTGAGGTTCAAGGTGCATGAAAAGCCTTGAGAAGCAAGGTAAATGATAGAGACTTGGTGGTTGAGAGGGAGAGTATATTACCTCTCAACATGCAGTGCCAGAAGAAGTCTCAGACGATTGTGGAGGAGCCACGATTGGTGCACAGCTTCAAGAGGTTGTGGAGCAGCCACAATAGGGGAAGCTGAGTGGAAATCGAGTAGAGACATCTACTCACATAGAGACCTCTAGTAGGGGGAAACTTTGAGCCAGGTCGGCTGCGGGATCACATGCAGCCATCCCTCTAGGTAGGAGGTGGGGCAATGTGGAGTTATCATCCCAAGGAGGATGGGTAGGATCCTTGAGGTACTCAACCTCTTTGATTCGAATTTTCTACAAGAGCTACGATGAGGAGTAGTAGGACTAACTGATTGGGTAGAGACAGATGTGGATGGAGAGGCAGAGAGAGGTACAGTGCAAGAGTCCCAATATTGCGCAGAGCTAGCAGGTTGCAACAATGTGAGAGGCATAAGAGTGTTGCACTAGTGCAGGTTGGTACAGAGAGGTGTGCAATGGTGTGAGATGCATGGAGATGTTGGAGTAGTGTAGAGGTTAGAGAGGGAGCACTTGTCAGCAGCAGGTAGAGCTTCAACATCAAAGTATGTTTCTAGCCCAACAGAGAAGTCAATTGGGACTTTTTTTGTTCCGAGAGTTGCTAGAGCAACCACACTTGGTAGAAGTGATGCATGTAGAGCATTCCAAAGGTACAAGATTAGGTTTGAGAGGAAGCCTTTCTTGTTGAGATGGAGTGTTGAAAATGGAAACAATAAATGCTAGAAATAGAAGTGTTAAAAATAGCAGTTTGGGTACCAATGCTGGATTGAGCAACAAGGAATGAAAAATGGAAGTGCTAAAAATAACATTCTATTTTTAACAGTTCAGTATGGATTCCTATTTTAGTCAGTCCTTGGACTAGAAATAGGAAGTAAAATTCGAATTAGATATTAAAAACAGTTTGTAAATTAGTTAATTAATTCATCTTGAGTTAATTAGTTAAGGAAAATCAAACTCGAAGTCTATGTGAGGACATGCAACAGTTTCTCTATTAATTGAGGAATTTATCCATGAGTTAAAGAGATAAGGATGAGTTCTAATTTGAGTAGTAATTAGTTGGCTCTGTTAATTGAGTCAAGTCTAGTTATATTTGATTTAAACAATTTGTTTAAATTAATGTGAGTTCAGTTAGTTAATTCTTGCATGCATGTAACTATTGCACTTCAGATAATTGAAGATTCTCTCATGAATAAATCATGCATGTTAGTTCAGAAAGAGACCCAGTTGAGATCAGAGAAGGGACAGTGTACTATTAGTTGGATGAATATTTTTCCTATAAACGAAGTTCATCCATGGATAAGGATTTATCTCCTTCAGGACTACGTAGTTGGATCAAAGGTTAGTGAGTGTGTGAAGAGGCCAATTCACACAAGTGGCTGCACTGGACCCCAATCATAATTGAGCAAAGAAATAGGAGGCTTGGAGGGTAGACCAGAGGTTAGATAGGGGCCTTTGACTATCTATGAGTAGCAGAGGTATTGCAGAGAGAGCATAATAGCTTTTGAGCTGATTATGTTTGTAATACTAGCTATATTTCCACTTGTTTGATAATACAGATTTGGGGTTTTAGGTTGAGGCTTTCCCCGAGATATATCTTCTGCGTTATGTGTGATTGGTTTCTCCATATTAGTTATATGTGTTCTTATTGATGTTGCTCAAATTCGATTATGCTTTTGCGAAATTGGTTGTAGAAGGAGATCAAGTATTTTGCTTTAGTCTATTGCATTATCAGGTGATCTACAGTGGGAATTTCTACAATTTGATGCAGTTGTTGCAAGGGTTGACCTTGTGATTGTTGCAGTTTACCTTGCTACGAGATCATTTTCCCTTGTGGTTGCATGGAGATCTCTTGCTACAACAAAGGTTTCCCTTACGGTAATAAAGTTTTCCCTTGTTGTAGAGGTTGTCCTTGTTGTTGCAAGGGTACTTGAACACTGCCCGACAAATTTCCGAAGTGAATCTAGCCATGGCCATTTTGGAAGGTGGATGAGACAGGCTGAATGTAATGCTCAAACTGAAGGGTGTAAGGTTGATTAACCATTCCTTGAGAACCATATGGAATGTAGGGAGTTTGGTATTGGACCTGAGCCCCATAGGGATGTTGCTACTGAACATTGCTTGATCCAGATGGACCAACGCGATTCTGAGCATGTTGGTACTAGACATTGTTTGACCCAATAGTATCAGCAAGGTTGTGAATAATACCAGAAGAAGGCTGGTTCATACCAAGCATGTGAGCTTGTGAGCCACTCACATTGGTGGCACCTAACACCATAGAAACATTCAGGTTTTTCCCCGCAGGCGGCGGCACAACTTGGCCACTAACTAGAGGGATGGAGGAACTGATAGAGACATTCTTTGAAACTACTGGTTGTTCCTAACAGGTAACTGGGATTGATGATACAAAGGTATTCTGAATGGTAGGTTGCACCAACACTGAGATAACAACCTATTGGGAAGTCATGTTCGCAATGAACGAACCTGAAGTAGGCATGGCACTTGACGCCCAAATAGGGTTATGGTAAAGTGACGAAGCACTAGGTGTACCTGAAATCAACTATGCCAAAGACACATAGTTGGGTGGAAAACTGGCGGGAATACCCCCTGAATAGGGGAAACCCTCGGGAGGAAAAGGAAACTCTTCCTCCTCAATAGTGTTTGGAGTAGAAACTTCAGACTCTTCCGGAGAAGTGACTGGAGCATCATCTTCGGGTTCCATGTGTGGAAACAAACGACAACGAATGGCCGAAGAAGTATGAGGGGATAGTTCCAAAGGAACACCCGGATAGTTGTACAGAATGTAAAGATGTTGTGGTGATATCACAATAGGGTCAAATAGAGGATTCAGAGGGTAGATAATCAATCCATGTTGACCATTAGTGGTTGCAAGTTCTCGGAAGTTTGAACAGGATTGTCCGGAGATTCCGGACCAAGATCAGCATATGACCCGGTATGGAAAGTAGGCGAAGGACGAGATGAAAAAGGTTGAATGCTTAGAACAATTTTGAGTTCAACACCTTGGTCCTCGAGTGACTCTGGTAACTCACAAAATGGCTCCTAAGACAATATTTCAAACAGAGGATAGGAAGAGGAACTGGGTGAACCATATCATTCAACCACGATGACCTTGTCTTAGTCGACAGAAAAATTAACTTCAAGGCTTTAAAATGTTCTTTAAGGGAAACTCATGATTTGGTCTTAGAAAATACTAACAGGGTGTTTTCAAATCGTGGGCAATCAATTATTAAGACGCATAAAAGACTGGTTCTCTTTTAATTTTTTAAGATTCGAGAAAGAAACAAATATGACTCTATCACTTTCGATCGGAAACGAGCTCGAAAGGACAAGTACTCGAATGACATTTTAAGTTTAATGAGTCAAAAATATCAAATGACTGCTCCGGATGATCTAGATAAATAGGATTACCAGGCAACCGTGAACTACAGAATACCTCTCAGTGAACTAAGAAGTATGAGCAAGCAATATCCCCGAATGCTGTGTTCGGTGTATCACATTTGCAAGGCAGTTGACTCAGCTTCCTAAGGATAAAGGATTTCAGCCTAGAGGGGACTCTCGTTATATACTCAACAGTATGGGAAGCACAAAATCCGTACTAGCGCTATCAAATGCCGAAGCTAATGACAGTTGCTAGGTTTAAAAACATCGAAACACATCTCTAGCCTTGACCTTCTAGATATGATCATTAAATGTCAAATGCGCCTTAGGTTAATTGAATTCATTTTAAAGTTTATCTTGAGTTATGTTTTAGGTTTCAGGTCTTAGTGATGCGACTCGAAAAACCTTAAATGCAACTAAATGAGACAAGGCCCTTTCAATTCAATTAAATGCCTACACTAGAGAGGGCAGAAACTACTCAATAAAATGCAAACAACCTAGCAATTGAAAGCGAATGATCTTTAACTACCTTACTTTTTCGAAAAATAAGCTAATGAAAAATGAATTCCAATTCCTAATTTCCTAACAAGCACATATCTAACAATCCTTTCAAAATCAAAAGAGTTCTTTTCCTTTTCCAAATGCAATTATAGTGTTTTAGTGATGCAATTTATCATAGCACAATGATGCAATGAACTAGAATTTCATACTCTTTTCATGAAACAATGAAATAAAATTTTCGCATACAACTCTTTAGTGAATTTTTTTTTGAGACAATGAGCTCTTCAAGCAGATGAAAACATGAAAAGAGAGGCTCATTTAGACTAATGAAACATTGACTTTACCAACAACAAGATGAGCAACATGATTTATTTCGAAAAAGAAACATTCAAACAAGCAAATGAAAACACATCAAACTTGTGTAATAGAGGTCACAGTTGTAAAAGGACCGAAAACGAAATGCAAAGAGTAAGTACACCTACAACTCGACTCATTGAGTTTAAAAACAACAGAATGGATGACAATCTAGATGCCCTAGTGTCACTGACCACCCAATGTCTCAATATATCAATCAGAAAGATGATAAGCCAACAAGAAAACAAAACCAAGTGAAGAGAATTTTTCTAGTAAGGGAGAAAATGGTCCAAAAGGCTTACGAGGTCAAAATCATAAGAGCAGAACACACTGGCCAAGATTGGGGGGAAAACCTAATCTTCACTTACATGCATCGATGTGACTGCCTAACTAACAAGAAGCGTTGAAGGCTAGTTGGTGCGACTGTTCCTCAGCACATCACGCTGATAGGCGCGACTGTCGGTAGATTAAGCATGATGATCGAGGGAGCCAAAAAAAAAAAATTGGAAATAGAGACCATATATACTACTATGAATTTCAAACACAGACCAGTAAGTAGGAGAAAAGAAACAGAACCAAAGGGAAAAAGTGGAACTAGAAAATTTCACACGAAATCATGAAATCCAAGAGAAACAAAAAGATTGGTTCCCTAGCAAAGTCACCAATTTGTGGTGAAGTAAAATTATAAGTGTGGATACAAAAAGATTCCTCTAGCCCAATAATGGGTCTAGCCACAACTGATACATTCTATGGAATATTTCCTTAAGTTAGAACCAATTAAGAGGGCCTACCTCTCAGTACGCTTATCCCGTTTGATGATGTCCTTGCTTTCTCACTCCAACTATCTCTCGCTTCCTTCTTCAAGCACTTGAAACAAGTAAATAGTAGCAAACAACAACCATGATAATAAAAAAATTGTAATTCAATCTAATTAACAAGTCAAGAAACATTAATCCATGAATATGTAAGATGACAAATCATGTAGGAAATCAATCGATAGTTGCATATATATTGATATCAAGAAGAGATTACAACCATTGTCTTGGTACTGCAGTTCTTCTCTGACATGACCAGGTTCCCACACACTTCTGATAGCATTCCATCATGACCTCAATCAACAATAGTTTTAAGGCTCTTTCCTTTAGGCTTCACTCCAAACCACATCACACTTCTCCCTCACACAACTAGATAACTACAACTATGAATAGCTTGTTGTTTACTCCATTCCAAAATAGCATTAGCACACCAACAATAACACTAGCTTATGCTTGGGAAGAAGGGAGGTTTGTATAGGATGAATGCATAGGAGATGGATCCTACCCTCATGGGAGAAGGTCTTATCCCTTGAGTTAGTTCCATCATTATAGGGGAAAAGAACCCAAACTGACATCCTCAACCCCATCCGGCTAAACCATTTACCATACTTTCGTTACGAAGCTTCTAGAGCTAGAAGGATTGGCTCTTAATTAAAAAAAAAAAAAAAAATCCATAACAAGACCTATGCGACTAGAATACAACTCAGTCACTCTGGTCAGTGCTATGGATAGTGCTAATCTCTGCATATTGGCACAGGGAAGACAAGGGCCATTAGCGTTGGTCTTGTGAACTGGGAAAAACAGAAGTTTCAGGGGAAATGATGCAAAAGAGAATTGATATTTTCATGAAGAGGGACATAATGGGAGTTTCTTCATGAAGGCAAAGCATGTGGGGTTCACTGTAGAGGTCCTCCAGGATCAAGGAACGGGGACTACAGGGATAGTGACAAAATGTTGTGTAACATGGGACCACATCACAAAACCGAGATATTTATTGTCTGGGGACACTTTGATGCTAATGTTATCATGTCATAGGATGACATGATCGTGCCATGTCTTGATGGTTTTGGTTCCTTGAAAAATTTCATCTATCCAACTTCTTAGTCACCTAGATATGACTTGGTACCTTAGCTCTTTGTATACTAGAGTTAGTTACATTGAACCATATCATATAACCAAGAACCACTTCTCCATTTTCCAGTCGATTTGTCGCTTGGTGACCTTGTGCTTACATCATTTTCACTTTGATACCCTGATCGACAACATGTCAATAAGACTTTTGGATATTAGTACTATCCCACCATGACTGAGATCCATGACCTAGTGCAAGTTTTCCATCGGCTCACTACTTGCCATCGGAGCATACATGGGCCCACTATTTTCCAACCAATGGTCTGATTGAAAAAGCATTAATTGTCAGGAACTTTTTCATATGTTAGCCTTTGTCTACTACTCAACGTTGGACTAATATTTGTCTACCTTTATTTCCTCTTCGATGGCCAACAGATGAATTATGGTGGGAGGTGGTTGATAGTCCCACCAAAAATCACCATTTTTTCAAAACTATTTAACACTAAATTTTTTTGCAAAACCAGTCTTTGACATAGATCTTAAGGTTCTACCACATCATATGCCATGTCATGATTTTCTATGTGTCATTCCAAATCAACCAATCAAATCATGCCACTTGTACTTTCCACATGTTATACCACATTCCACTTTTTAAGCATTCATTTGGCCATCCAAAATCATTGAATCCACTTCCCTCATGTCACTTGCACATGCTCCTATGTCATTACCATTACATCATCACTGCTACCTTTTTTGCCACCTCACTAAACATTACTAGCACATCTCACTTGGAAAAGGCCCACTTTGCCCACCAAAAATCGCAAAACCACCTGCCACGTGTCACCTCCTGATACCGCCACATTCATTCTAGCATGTCACCACCACATGTCATCATCTCATTAGGTCACATCATGTATCTATCACTACCACTAGGCTTGTCATGTCATGTCAAACCATTTCTCCACCTCTCATTAGGTGTTGTTTCTTTATGCACTCAAATTGGCTTGGTGGGCCACTAAATGGGCGTTGTATCTCAACACCTTGTAACCAATGACTCAGACTGAGGGCTTTTAGGTCAAAGTTTGCTTTCCTTGTGGCTATTTATGCATCAAATGGACCAAGTGGTATAATAAGCAATCTAGCAATGCTTATCTCCAATCATCTGAGGCTAGGGGCTATGTCCTATAACACACCACTCACCACTCATCAACCATGCAACCTAACTCCTATACTATTTCCTATTATATCAATATGATTTTATTCTTGTGCAAATAGGACCCCTTTGGAACCATGTCACAGATTCAAAGTGTGATAACACCTTATCCCTTAGAAGTTATACCTAGTGCCATATATTATTGGAAAGGTCTCTAATAGGACTATCCAACTAAGCTTGTAATTTCATTATTGGAGCTAAGTTTAAATACAAATTTCCTCAAAGATATTACCTATATCCTTGACCTTGACTAAGAAACAACACACTTACTTAGGTTCTCCTAAACACGGTACTTTACATAAATGACTTGGACTTAACATCAATGAAAACCAAATGTCAACTTGCTCAACATTACTAACCTTTAAAATGAGGATAAAATAGGCTTGGCTGGATTGATATGAAGCAACTAGATAGAATTTTTACAACTGTAAAAGAATATTAAAAAGAAAATTCCCTTAACTGAAATTGTTGCTGGCTGATATATGTTTTATATTTTATGAATATGTGAATATTGGGAAAACAATAGAATGGAATAATGATGATATTTCATTGAAATTTTATTTGAACCATCATAGTAGGATGATAATTAATTTAATTTCTAAAATATTATGACTACATGAATGATATAATACTTGTTGTATTTTGGGTGATGGATCCCTAAACATTTGGAATGCCCATTGGGAAGGCGTACCAGAAACATCTCTTGTTGTTAACTACCATAAGTCTATTGAATATTTCAATAGCAGGTATGCTACAAGCCAACTACACGCCTTCAAAGGGATTCAACTAAAAGTGCTTATAATAGTAGCCAAGTAAGTGAGGCAAGAAGTAAGCAAAGGTAAAAAGGTAAAGGAAAGGAATTGGTTAAGAATTCCTTACAACTGAATTTTATATATGTTTTTTTCAAAACCAATGCATTTTTTATATGGATTCCCAATAATGTGTATGGTTAAGGAAGGTATATTTTAGTGTGAAAGATTGCAGTTACTTTAGTAATGCGTGGAAAATGAAATAGAGAACTAAATTTCCCATGAATTTAAGATATACATTTTTTATTCTGACTCATTACGTTGGTAAAATAAAGTTTGATTCTATTATGAAACGCTTTGAATGAATTTACTTCACACTTATGGTGTTGTAATACTTCATTTCAATCTAATGAAATTAGATGGGCTAATAGAATTATTATAAGTGTAATAATTCTGGGATCAATTCAAGATGTTGTGAATCTTTGCAATAAAAAGAATGTATGTATGAGTATTGATGGTTGCTTAGCTAATTGAAATATGATATTTCATCAAGAGTGTTAGAATTAGGTGTGCCGAAGAAACCACCATGACAAAGTTTCACCACGTTTAAGACAGTACAACAACATGTTTTAAAAGTATCATGAATATGACATTTATCTCCTAAATGAAGAACATTTAAATAGTTAAAAATATTTTTCAATCTGAAAATTTTGAGTATATCTCATGAGAATCAAATGTTATGATACAAGTGAAATTATGGAGTAAGGTATTGAGGAAGAATACTATTGTGGTGACATGGAAACCTTGTGAGACTTTGATTATCTCATGGGAGAAAGTCATGATAGGTACCTTGACTATAAGAATCCATGAGAAGTGTAATGGAGCATGCTATAACAAGACTTAGCTATAAGAATCTAACAATTATCCCATGCAAGAAAGTCATCAGACTAGTTCACTACCTAGAATGGGGGTTTCCTAGGCCCAATAGGGTGAGTAACTGATGGGGGGCCATGCAGGGAAACCTTTGGATATGTAGAATACACTAAATCGGGGTTACGACATAAGCCTAGAAAGTTGAGTAAATATAGTGAGTTGGAATTATTACATATGGAAACAAAGGAAGCAAAGAATAACTATAAATATAAGTATTCCTTTAAATAATGGTCTATTGAAATTGTGATTCCATTTTATCTGAAAAAATTCATGATTAATATCATGATAACTAGATGTTGGTGATAAAGGCTAGATGAAAAACTAGAAAGAAATAATATATGATGTTGATTACAAGTAATACTAAACTGACACAATGAAATCAGTGGAGTTGAAGACTTTAAGGACTAAGCAATTTTGGTGACACTGGAACCCTATGATATGCATCGATTACCATAAGATATGCTATGAACATGTAACTTCTATTTGTAATAATAATTGTGACTGAAACATCAACAAGGGGGAAGACAAATACAAGTTGAACCTTTGATTAAATATTTTCTAATTATTATCTAGAAATAATTAAAAACAACTAAAGAAGGGACAACCTTATGGATCATTGGCTTGAGGGAAAGTACTTTCCTTCTTACGTGTTTTGAAAATCATGTCCAAAAAAAATTAATTTCTAAAGTTGTTTGCTTGGCTTTATGTTTTGAAAATACATGACCCATACCCAACTAAATTTATTTCCACAATTTCTTGGTAGTTAGGGCAACCATTATTTGATATAATTTTAATATGATGTGATTAGTGCCAAACTAGAGTTGGTAAAGTTTGCTGACAATTAATTTATGGGATCAGAGATTGGACTATGGTGGTGGAAAGGCTGGAAATACATATTACCCTTTTCTTCTTGTACTTCAAAGAGACAACTACAATTGACCCTTTAGGAAACGGTGCCAAGGGTCAAACTAGAATCTCGAGAACAAATAGAAAAGCCAAGATAAGGCTCTCTTTTAAACTTAAAGGGAAACATGGACATAGTTATATGTAGACAAAATGAAAGAGAAAACATATCTATTTGGATCTCATATTATTCACAAATCACTGATAATATGTGGAAATTGGGAGTGCTCACTCTCTCTAGCTTGAGTCGATTCCCTATCTCTCTTGGGGTTATGTAGATATTTTGGGATTGAATTCATTTAATTAAGAATTCAATGGTGAACTGTTGGTGGTGATATAAATTTATGAAGGGAAGGAAATTTAATACAAAATTATAACCAAAAAATAAAGATATAGTGAAACTTGACCTTAGTAAATAAATTGAACATGTTGAAATTGTATACATGTAGAATGAAATAAAATCATATTAAACAGTGGTAGATATCTCTAAAAGGAGATGTGACATCTAAATGCATTCCTAAATTGTGTTACAATGAGCCTTACAGGCCTTTGTATCATCAAGAATTACTAAGAAACCTTAAGCATCTAAAAACCTAACCCTAGGAGATGAAGCGCCAAAGGCTTATGGACCATCATGGTGTAATTTGAAATGTTAACCTCCTAAGATCATACCTTTGGCAGATGATCTTTGTTTGGTGTGCATCAAGTCTATCCAAGTAAAATATTTGACATCCAACAATTGTTTTGATCACCGTCAGCCTAATTCCCCAAAAAATTCCATTTAGGGCCTTAAAATGACTCTGAATGTTCATGACATAAAAACTTCCAAAAATAGAAAACCGCCAAGATAGGAAATTGTCCTATGAGCCATTGGAATAGGTGGGTAGCCATCAATATCTACCTAGATCAATCCTTCCCCGTTAGGAAGCAATTGTATTCATTGCGTTGAGTGCCTCCATGAGAATGGAAAACTTTTGAACTTGACCCCTCATATCTATTGGTGAGTTCTCTTAATATGTGTTTCCATGATCTAATGATTTTTTGCATATTGAATGAAACATGGGTTGAGCTTTATTGGTGTTACTTGCTTTACAATATCTGATGTGTCCAACAATGGTGGAAAGTATGGCCAAAGGCCATCCACATTGAACATTGGGTGCAAGCCAAGGAAGGGGATGTTAGTTAGCTCAAAAGTGTTATGACCATAAACTTCATGATGGTGTAATGTCCATATTGGAGTGGCCAAAGGTTCTGATGGGCCCCTGTAAGGCATTCCTTTTGCATATGCTACCAAATCTTGTCTCCCACTTGAAAATTGTGTGGCACCCAATGTTAATCATGACGTTGTTTATAAATAATATTTCCTTTATACAAGATATCATGGACCTACTAGCAGATGTGCTAAATTTTTTCAATAAACTTGTTAGCGTTATCGGATTAGGATCGACTATGTGTATATTCTTCCTATGTATTTACAAGGGGAAGTGTCGTATCAATGGGACCTAATGGTTGAAATATCATGCCCAATTGAAAGTGGATGTGGCCATTTGAGATATCAAGAGATATATTATAGTCGTGTTGCACATAGGGGATACTCTCAGCCCATGTGCATGGTTGCTTAGAGTTGTTCCTGCATAAAATATCCATGATCATCCTGTTGAAAACCTTTGTCTATCCATTAGTCTAGGTGTGAAAGGAATTTGATTTGTTGAGCTCAATGTCCAAAATTGGATAGAGGATCAACCAAAATATGCTTAGGAAACTACTATCCTAATCAAATATGATGGTTTATGGGGTTCCGAAAGGTACCCTCACCTGTTCGAAAAAGATCTCAATAGTGGGTTCTGTTATGACACTCTTTTTGTAGGCAATTGGGATGACCATATTTGAAAATCTATCAGCAACCACCAAGACATAGTTATTACCATGCTTAATAGAAGGATGAATAGACATATAGTCCATTGAGGTGGATTCCCAAAGTTGATTAGGAGCATTAAGGGAGATGTACCTACCTTGGTTCTTAATGCTTGGTTTGGAAATGACATAGGTAGTGCAAGACTTTATATACTTAAATGTTTCTAAAAATACTTCTATAGTGTTGCCACTATCACCTCCACACAAAAGTGCCCTACTACCCCACTATAATGTGCTTCTTATATTAGCTTGCCCCACTTGCTTGAAGGAACAAAAAGGTGTCCTAGGTAGCACAACTATGCATCCTAAACGTTGAAGTCTCGGACTTCCTAGATTACCATCAATATCTAATATGTGTTAGGAAATTCCAAGACATTATTCAATAGATGTGTCCATACATAGGTCTCATTCCCACAAGAGTTGATAATGGTGGAGAATGCCACAACTACGGGCCAATTGAGGAAATTTGTGATGTGATTGGTGCAGCTACCCTTCCTATATTTGATGTTCAAATGAAATTGTTGCAAATATGTTGACCATTTCTTCTAGTGGTAATTTTGTACCTTCCCTTGTTTTTTCATAAATTGAAGGGGCATGTGATTCCTGTGGATGACCATCTCCTTCGCCTTACATGATGGAATACATCTCCTTATGATATGTGGGGTATCTTTAGATAGTATCAAAGAGTGGCTTACTATGATAGGCCACTGGATGTACTTTTTGAATGAGGACTTCACTAATAGCATAGTTAGAGGCATCCATCTTAATCTCAAATGGTTATTGCAAGTCTGGTAGGGTGAGGATTGGTGTAGAGAAAAGACATTGTTTCAATTCATCAAAATCCTTTTCTTGTGACTGAGACCAAAAAAAAAAATATTTTCTCCACCCTTGATAACGTAAATGAAGGACCAAGACATATAAGTGAAGCTAAAATATTTGTTATATTCATTTGGACCACCCAATCTTGAATACTTGGATCTTGGCTAGATCCACATGCACACCTTTCTCATCAATAATGTAACCTAGATATTGGACCTTGTCTATGCTAAAGTATAAATTTTCTAAGTTAGAAAATAGCTTTTTCTACTATGGAGTGTGAATGAATTGTTGAATATGCTGCAAGTACTCTTGTCAAATCTTACTGAAGATGAGGATATCATCCAAATATACAACCATGAGAGATTTGGTAAAAGGTTGCAACATGTCATCCATCAGCCTCATAAAAGTTGTTGGGGCATTCATCAAACCAAATGGCATGGCCAACCATTCAAAAAGACCCTCCTTTGACTCGAAAGGAGTCTTCCACACATCAGTTGGTTATATTTGGAATTGTTGATAGTCAGAATTCAAATCAGTCTTACTAGAGCAGTTATCCCCCTTGAACTGGTCAAGAATTTCATCCATCCAAGGAATTAGGTACTTTTTCCTAACTATGGTTTTGTTCAAATCTTGATAATCAATGAAAAGTATAAAGGTCCGATCCTTATTCTACAAGAGTACAATTGGAATTCCAGAAGGTGAGGAATTTGGTCAAATGTTCCCTCTTTGTAGCATCTCTTGGATCTACCACTTGATCTCTTCACTTTCCAAAATAGAACAGTGGTAGATTGGCCCATTGGATAGAGGTGCGATGGGGGTCAGATTGGTTGAATCCTTGATCTCACAATGCAGAGGTACTACCATGGGTGAGGAGAAGTTGTCTTTGTATTCTCCCATGAACTTATCCGTTTTCCTCTACTATGTGAAGGAGCCTTGTGTGGAGGCCATGGATGTGGCCATGATATTGTTTATTCTTTGAAAGAAAATTAAGAAGAAGATAAATATCCCTATCCAGGAGATGACCTTACTACATTTATTAATAGAGATCAAATAAATGGTAGTTTGTAGGGCTACCTTTGGTATCTTGTGTAATTGTCTACCCAAAGTAATAATAACACAATGTACTGCTAAATATTGAGTCAATTTTCAATGGATCTTCATCTCTCTTTTGACAGTCATTCATAGCTATAACAAAAAAGAAGAGACTTCATGAAATGTTGAATATTTTATGTTCATAATTGCAACATCTCCTTAATCATCACAATTTTGATCGTACTATCATTTCAATTCTGATGGTAAGATATCTTGTTTCTACCATCAAAACCAGTTTCAAAAGACCGATGTAAACTTGACATAGTTGTGACCTTTACGCATGCGAAATTTCGTCATAGGGCATGTTTCAATTCCAGTAGTCATGCAACCTATGTGTGATGGTCATGTGTTTTTTATCCATGGGAAATGTTATCGCAAGACAAATGAGCCCAAAAATTATTCAAAGTACACTGTGATGAGCATGTCGTAATTGTGACATCTAGGCCATGGGAACTCCTGTTGCATGAACTAATTCTACAAAGTGTGTTGCAAAAAATATCTCATAATTACAACATTTATGCTATGGGAAGTCTGTCCATAATACTAACAATCCCACTAATTTTACAAAAATATGTTGTGATGACAATGTCATAGTTGTGACATTTAGCCCATGGGAAATCTTGTTGCAAGAGCTAGGGAATCATTAATTTTACAAAATATTTTGCAACACACAGGCCATATTTACAATGTTTGAGCCATGGGAATTTTGGTCACAATATTGATGGACCAAACAACATAACAAAAATCATTGCGACAATTAAACCAGTGTCGTAATACTGATGGAGTTTATAATTTAAAAAATAAATAATAATAATAAAACAAAAACGAACCTTGTTATTTGCAAATGAATTTTGATTATTTGCAACTCTTAAAACTATAAAGAAGGAGTGTCTTCCACCAAATAAATTTGGAGTAAATAGTGCGCAACTTTTTTGAATATCTACCATCAATCTGAAATTGAATGTCAAACTAACACGTTGTGACACCCCTCCTTCGACTACACGTTAAGGAAAGGGGACTTGTCACACTATTTTTTTGCAAAACTATTTATCATAGATCCAATGGATATTATTCATTGTGATACCGACATCATCAGTCCACATCATCCATCAACATCATCACTTGTCATCAACCATGTACATTACATACTTTTATAGCCAAAATATCACATACGCTACAAGTTTGATTTAATGTGCCTTCTCTTCACTTTTGTGACCAAAATATTCTGAGAGAGTACAAACTTAATTCTCTTGTCCTGTTGTGATATTGCCTTTTTATCCTTCTTCTCAAGTGATCTCTATGTGGATGTTCGAAGATTTATGATTGCAGGTTGAATCATGTCAGTCACCTACCTTATCATATTTATAAAACTCTCTGGAGATTATGTTCTCATCATGGTTTCTCTATGTGTCTGGTAATTGGGTTTTGGCTTCTTTCCACATCACAAATCAGGTGGATGGAAACTCTTCAGTTCTAGTCTCTTGATTAGCTTAGGGATCTCTTCATAGGAGGGAGGAAATCTTAGTTCCACTAGAAAAAATTTATCCTTCTGATATTATCAATAGAATTTTGGGCTCCTCTCAAGGCTAGATAGTCTCCATTCAAAAGATGGAAGATACGGTGGATCACCAACCAAGCTTCTTCCATATTTTCTTGGAAGACAATGTTTTGGTCCATCATGCTAAAATGAATCTCTCTTTCGATGGGTGAAATTTTCTAGCTCAACTCTTATGTTGTCACATTGGAAGTTTCATCCTCTTCTAGTAGCTTAACTCTCCTTGACAACATCGGTCTTGTGGCTCCTTTTGTGCATAGGAGGCCATGTCTTATAATAGGTCCAAATGATAATGGCCTAGGCACTTAGTTTCATTGCTACACTCATTAGAGGCCTTTTTGGTTATGTATCACAGTCCTATCTACTAATTTTGTTTTATAATGTATTTTTACAAGTCTATATTTCTGTTGGGGTCTTACTACAAGCTATACATCTCTCATATTTTATGTTATAGTTGGTTATGCAATCCTAGTGACAATAATCCTTATGTTTACTTGGTTGATTTTTTTTTTTTTTTTTTTTTTTTTTTTTTTTTTTTTTTTTTAGACAAAAGATGTAAGGGACCATGGCCCTCTCCCTGTTTCTTATTAATATAATCTCTACTGCCCATTTTGAAAAAGTAAATAAATAAAATTATAACAATAAAGATATAATGCAAAGTAAATTACTATATACAAAATGTATGTATGTATGTCATAACCAGCTTGTTACTGTGTCTCCATATCATGCCAAAACATATCTACAATTGCTTGATATCCCCACTACATGTCCCTTCAGGACAACACAGCTGAACTGTATCAATAATGTGCATTCTCTAACTCTACAAGCCCTCTTGTTGTTTAAGAGAAAATTTCACACAATCATTGCACTTACTTGAGGTATTTTTTGGTTTTGTAGCTTACTCCTATCTACTAATTTTGGTTTATAATGTATTTCAACCAGTGTATATTTCTGTTGGCGTCTTACTGAAAACTTTATAGTTGTTGTCTTTTATGTTATAGTTGGTCATGTAGTCCTGGTGACAGTAATCCTTATGGTTACTTGGTTGAAATGGTTTTTTATATTTTTAGACAGTAGATGTAAGTGAATAGTTCCCACTCCCTATCATTTATTAATATAACCTCTACTACCCGTTTTGTTGAAAAAAACAATATAACAATAAAGATATAGTGCACAGTAAATTACTATATCCAAAATGTATGTACATGATAACCAATTTGATATCATGTCTCCATATCATGTCAAAATATATGTACAGTTGCTTGATACCCTCACTACATGTCCCTTTGGCACACCACAATTTAACAATATCAATAATGTGCATTCTCTGACTCTACAAGCCCTCTTGTTGTTTAAGATAAAATTTCACCTAAAGGAATAGGCTAGTTTAAGCCCATCAGACTTTCCTACAGTCTGCTTAGATAGTGTGTGTATGGATTGATGCAAAGAAGACAAGCAATCCCAAACATGCACTAGAAATCACAAAGAGAACGTGAAAGAGTTACCTCCTATTGTGAGAAGTGGAATATTTTGTTTTATCCATCTTGGTGAAGATATCGTAGAGATATTGGATCTTATTTCTTCCTTGTAACCTACACACAAAGAGAAAAAGAAATTTCTATTCTCCTACAATAACAATGTTAATGCACATATATGAAATCCAAATCAAACATAGAGAATAAGAAGATACATGTGAATGAAATGAAATGGGGTAAATATTTTATTTCTCTTACATCAATATGGAATCAAGTACATATATGAGATCTTGTAGCTCTCAGCTTGGCCTCCCTCCTAACGTCTATACTCACTAGAATTTGTACCTATTTTAATGAGTTAACCTTAAAGAGATTTTGAAAGCATCATGACATATACTCTTTGTTAAGCTTATTAACTACTTAAAGTTAAACAATTAACTACCTAAACATTGATTTTTCAACCTAGGTTATATATATATATATATATTATATAACAAAATTCTCAATAGTTTTATGCCCTGCTACAAGGAAAGTTCTGGTCACATTTCAACTTTTATTGTTCAGATAAAGGCATGCACAATCCAGGAATTCCTACAGATTGACAAGTAGTTAACCACTATCCAATTAGGTGTAAAATTCATTTTGTTTCCTTCAGGGAGGAGTCTTAAAGGGAAAACCCAAACTCTGTGTAAGGGAGAGGATAAAACCCTAGGTAATGGGGTCATGCATGCAAACAAAGAACATTTCCCATTCTCGACAAAGCTTGAATCTAAATAAGAACCTGGGAAGGTATAAGAACTTGGTTATTACCAGATAAATCAAGCTACTTCAACCTAAATCTTACTTGTGCAGACCCAAACAGAATTATTACCCGAGACCAACAGACATTTCGGTTATAGCCATATGAGTGTGTAACCCTAGTAATGTGAAGGTAAGAGATAGAAGTGTGTGAAATAGAGGAAAAGGCAAGGAAACTACCTCCAAGTGGAGTCCTTCAAACCACCATCGAGAGATCAACCTTGAGATACAAGTAAAACATAGTTTATTTATTAGAAAGGAATAACAATTTAGAAATTACCATGGGTAAAGGAGGTACGGGTTACCTTATTTGGTAGCTTATGCTTCGTGTTGGGTGCAATATTTAAGGATATTTCAAGCATCCTTTTCCCTATTTTTGGCCATTTTTCCTGATTTGAACCTGCAATCTCCCTAGTCTAATGTCACTCCCTCTGATAAGGAAGCAACCTTTTCTTTCACGTATTATTATGTTGTTTTCTACCAAATATTGAATGAAATGATGCTTTCTTTGGGATAAATAACTAGTGTGTCTTTGGAAGAGTTATTCATAATGTTTTTCTTTTAGGAATTGCCATAGCTACTAATGGCCATGGAAGAACGATTGTTGTTATTCCTTGTTGCTACACAGTTCAAGATGTTGTTGCACCTTAGGATTTTCATTCTCCGCTATTACACCATGGATTGTCATCTTTTGTTGTTGCACCATGAAGTTGTTGTTACATCATGCATTGTCAAAACCATAGTTGTTACTTTCAAGGATAGTTGTCAAAGATCCATATAAAGTAATGAAAAATTGGGTGGTTATAATTGTGTGTCTTAACAGGAGTGGTGTAACCACAATGATATTTTTTTAAACAGATTGTAACAATTTATATCTTTTTAAATTACTTTTGTTATCATAATTAGCATTAGAATTGTATATTCTTGTGACTGATTTGTTTTTCCAATTTCGTGACTCTGTAAAGGTTTTATAAAGAGAGCTTAGTATCATGTAAGGATATAGATATACAACAAGAGAGAGATATTGTTATTCTGATTTTTGTATTCTTTAGCCATTCTTGATAAAAAGTATATCTGGTGATGTTATAGAAATTCTTGTGTTGAGTTTTTAACTTGGTTTCCATTTTCTTCCTGCACCCTACTTGGGAGGAAGGGCCCTCCTCTTTAACAAGGATCAGAGAGTTGGTAGAATAGTTATTTATTTTATGTGTTAAGTTTGGATTTCTTATTATCATTGTACATGTTCAATGTGGAATAGATACGCTTCTACTTTCAAATTTGTTGTATATGTTGTTACACAGGTTAATTGATTCTATGTTATTTAATTCTTGATAGTGTATGGTGTGCCAATATTTATTCTAAAGCTTTTATGAAGTGTTGATTATTTCCTTGACGAGTGTATTTCATTTCTATAGTGTGCTTCTTGATTTCTGCAAGTTGAATTTCCATTCTGAAAGAGTATTTTAATCCCTGCAAGTGTGTTCAACGACATCCTTCCTTTCCTATTCCACCTCGCTGTTACATGTATCAACACAGATAGTGTAGAGACCTTTGACATAAAAATACTTACCTTGGTTGACATTTTGGTTTCGTTGCTAGGGAAAGTTTTCAATTGATACAGTCAGCCAATTCTTTCTTTTGAATTCTTTTTCTAGAGTGTTTCTAGTTTTACAGCCGTTGGGTGGTGAGATGAGAGGTAAGAACCTGCACATCTCTCTAACACACGTGAGAGGGCTCACCACTGTAGTAATTGAGGCATTTAGGGTGTAAAAATAATTACACATAGGGTCCATGTGTAGAATATATGAGTGAAGAAGAAACGAAACATATAAACTCTAATAAATCTACACGTAAAATGGGTCATAAAAACAAGAAAAACGTTGATCAAGGGAGAAAAATATTTATCCAAGAATTGATCTCAAAAGTAGAGAGATAATAGTCAACTCCACATAAGGATGTAACAAAAACAGTCCCACATAAAGTTGCTACTTCTACATCAAAATTAGGATTATCTAGTTCCGCTGTTTTAGGACCCCATTTCTCTCAAACTAGCCTAGAAACTCCCAAATGTGTAGACTCAACTCAGGAACAACAAGGAGAAACTGGTGGCCGGGATTTTGGATTAGAAAGACAAGGGGAAACCAATGGGAAACATCAAGAACCAAAATTGGAAGAACATTCTTTCACTTTCCAATACCCAAACTCAAGGAGTGGAGTAAAAGAGCTAGCCCCAAAACAATATGAACAATTATCATAGGAATCCTTATCAACAAAGCATTTGCCCAAACAATCTTTAGAAGGGTACTCACCAAAACAAGAATCGGGAGAATTTCAATTGGAGACAACAACAAAAACAATAAAAATGATAGGAAAATGCTAATATCACCACTTTTGAATTTCCAATAAGTAATATAAGGGGAGAGGCTCCCATGAAAAATATCCCTCTATCAGCCCTTCCATCTTTCCAAGGACTGACTTCAGAAGATCCTGATACTTTCTTGTTTGAGTTTGATGTTATGTGCAGGAGTTATGATTATACTTCAGATGCTTAGAAGATAAAACCATTCCATGCCACTCTAAAAGGATAAGCATTAAGATGGTTTATGGGACAAGGTTTTACCACTATCCAGACATAGGGAAATATGAATACCATGTTTTTGACAAAATACCAAGATTACTGTCGGACTAGATATTTAAGAGAGGAAATATTAAAAATGACATAGAAGGAAGAAGAAAACTTGGAAGATTATGTGGAACGATTCCATTATAATCTACAAAGATCCAAACATAGTGATCTAGATTCAGAAATTTTGAAGATAATATTTATACTAGGAACGAGAGATGATTGCCTCAACATGTTGAACCTATTGGGAAAAGGAGATTTATCGCAGGAGCTGTTTGATGAGATAATAAAACAATGTTTAAGGTGTTCACAAGGATCGTCATGGGGGAGAATTATGGCATGGGATGCCTCTGTTAGAATATAGAAATATGCAAATGGAGGTGTGACCAGATCTGAGATAAAAAATATGCTCGAAAATATCAAGACTGATCTTCTTAGTAACTTATTTGCCCAATTGATGACAACACAAGTGAAAAAGGCATAGGATGAAGCTAAAAAATATTTGGTTGTGTTCTACCCAAAATGTAAAGAGAAACATTCCTTGAAGGAATTTAAAGTCAATAAAATAAACTTGTGCAATATTTGTGACCTAGAGCATTCTACAGGCTATTGTCTAGAGCTTCCAGACTGAAAGAAACACTCAAGGAATCAATTGAGTAGGTTCAATATTCTTACTTTATTAGGTCGAGGAAGCCTTGGAAACCATGACCACCAAGTATGTCTCAAGAATTTTCTATTAATCCATGGAATAATGTATATTATGCTCAGCCATTTCCATGGCAGTATTCCACTCCTCCTCTAGCTCAATTTCCTTCACCATGGAACCAATGGTCTCCTTCTCCACCTTTTTAGTATCCTCCATCTTAGTTGTATTATTGGCCTCAGAATTGGAGGGGAAACCCTTTAGGTCCAGACCCTCCTATATTAGCAATATAGAAGCAATTACAACTACCACCTATCTTGTCATCTACTACTACTCCTCCCATACAAACCCAACTACCTGTACAGTCGAACCCTAACCCAAATAATAAGGCAGTCAAGAATATAAAAGCCCCCACTTCTTTCTAGACTTAATACATCACTCTTATTGGATGTAATGGGATCCACCTTCGATCAGGAAAAGTAGTAAATACAAAGAGGAATGTGAATCACCGAGGGATGATACTGTGAATCTTAATCAAAATGTTACACCTGTAACAGTTGATTCAAATAATGTTGGTACACCTTTAACAATCAATCCAACTGTTATGGTAACCAAGGATCCTACTATCCACAAAGACTAGCTGAAACTAGGATGATTCCACAACGTGAGTCTGATTTTCTCAAGGAGTTAAAGAAATTTCACATAAGGATTCCCTTGTTGCAAGCCACTAACAATGTCCCCATCTATGTGAAAACAATAAGAGACCTGTGCGTTAATAAACCTAGAAGGAAGCCCAAATACCCCATTGCCATCCATGTCATGGGAAAATTGTTGGAATTGATGTCTGGTCAACCATTTTTGACTAAATATAATTATCCAAGGAATCCTACAGTCACTGTTTATATTGATGAAAAACCCATTTCGAATACATTAATTTATTTAGGGGAAAAAATCAATGTAATGATCAAGGAGGTCTTCACCACTTTAGGATTACATGGGCTGAGACAAACACCTATAGTCTTAGAGCTAGTAGATAGGTCACATGTTAAACCTAAATGAATGGTAGAGGATGTAGTGGCCATAGTGGATTCCTGGATGTATCCAATGGACTTTCTTATTTTGCAAACCAAATCAAACCTAGGAGGACATCCCTTGATATTAGGAATGCCTTGGCTGGCCAATGTAGATACATCCATAGGTTGTAGGTCTCGCTACATGATGATTTCATATGGACAAGCCACCTAGAACCTTAGCCTTTATCCCCCTACAAAACTAAGTAAGGATTTGGAAAATCCCTTATGGGACAAATCTGAACCTGAATAAGATTATTGCCATCCACTCCTCACTCTTGGCAAAGCCCAATATTTTAAGAATGAAACAGAAGATGATATTATTAATGGCTTTATCAGTAATTCCCTTGATGTTACTTCTATCAATGATTTAGGGGTAGAAGATACCATGGACGACTTGAGTGTAGAGCATATGAAAACTGCCCATAATCTCAAAATCAGCCGAGTTGAAATAGAGCCAAGAAAAAGTTTAAATATTAATCCTAATCTAACTCCTAAAGAGAAGAGGATGTTGTTAAAGCTATTACAGAAACATAAAAAGGAATTTGCATGGGATTACACAGACATGAAATACATTCACCCTAATCTTTGCACCCACCACATCTACTTTAAGGGATATTTCACTGTATTTAGGTAGCCACAATGATGTATGAACCCAACACTTAAAGAAGCTATGAAAGAATAATTGCAAAAACTTTTAAAGGCCAACTTCATTTATCCCATCTCTGATAGCCAATGGGTGTCTCCACTTGCCATTGTTCCTAGAAATAATGGAAAATGGAGGATCTATGTGTATTACAAAGAGCTTAACAAAGCCACTCAAAAGGACCATTTCCCTTTACCATTTATAGATCAAGTCCTTGACAACTTATCTAGAAAGAAATTCTTTTCATTTCTATATGGGTTTAGTGGTTATAATCAAATACAGATTGCTCCATAGGATCAAGAAAAAACCACCTTTACTTGCCCTTGGGGGACTTTTGCATAAAAATTTCTCCCCTTTGGACTCTTTAATGCACCAACAACCTTCTGGAGGGCAATATTAGGAATATTTGTAGATTTACTAAATGAATGTTTAGAAGTATTCACGAATGACTTTACACCTTATGGTGATGATTTCGAACCGGCATTAACCAATTTCAGAGAAAGTAATAGAGCAATGAGAGCAAAATAATCTTTCTTTAAGCAATAAAAAATGTCACATGATGATGAATGAAGGAATTTTGATTGGGAATTATATCTCTGCTGAAGAAATAAAGGTAGACCATGCTAAGATAGAAATAATTATGAAAATTCCATCTCCCAAAACACAAAAATAGTTACGTAGTTTTTTGGGACATGCGGGGCATTACAAAATATTTATAGAGAATTTTTTAGAGATTGCATCCCCATTATTTTCTCTACTTAGTAAATATGTGGAATTTTTTTGGACATGGAAATGTGAATGGGCCTTTGTAGAACTAAAGCAGTGTGTATCAGGAGCTCCTACTTTGAGAGGACAAAATTGGGATCTGCCATTCCATATAGCAACTGGTCCATCTGATACTGTTATAGGAGCTGTGCTAGGTCAACTAGAAGACAAGAAGATATATTTCATCTACTACATCAATAAGAATCTGACTCTAATAGAATTAAATTACACAGTTACAGAAAAATAGTTCCTTGCAGTAGTACATGCTATTAATAAATTTATGCACTACATCACAAGTTATTAGATATTTGTGTGCACTGACCACTCTTCCATTCGTTTCTTAATGAATAAACATGTCACTAATGGTAGGGTTAAAATTTGGTTGCTTCTGTTATAAGATTTTGATATAAAAATCTTAGATAAACCTAGAAAAGATAATATAGTGATTGATTTTCTTTCTAGGTTGACAATTAATAGTGATTGCATTCCCGTTGAGGATTCCTTTCTAGATGAATATATTTTTTCTATTTCAACTCACTCACTGTGATATGTAGACATAGATAACTATCTTGTTGTAGGGAGATTTCCAGAACATTTTTCCTTGAGAGAAATGAAGAAAATTGTTCAGCAGAGTGCAAGATATTCTTGGGTGAAGGGATACCTTTATTACATATGGTCAGATTATCATATCAGGCATCGTGTGAAAGTGGATGATATTTTTTATATCCTCAAAGCCTTCCATGAGGAACCTTTTGGAGGACACTTTGCTGATGAAAAGAAAGGGTATAAAGTGATTTTGGTTGGGTATTATTGGCCTACCATATTCCAGGACGCAAATAAATTTGTAAAGGGATGTGACAGTTGTCAAAGAATGGGTCAACCACTTTGGTCAGATGAAATGTCATTACAACCTCAAGTAGTTTTGGAATAATTTGAGCAGTGGGCTTTATACTCTGTAGGACCAATCAATACTTCATCTCAACATAATTCCTACATTCTAGTTTGTACAGACTATATCACAAAATGGGTTGAAGCAAAGGCACTAACCAAGGCAACCAAACAAGTTGTTTTAGACTTTTTATTTCAAGACATTTTTGTTCGCTTTGGAGTACCTCGAGAAATAGTGACAGATGGAGGACTGCAATTCACATCTCATTTCATCCAAAAGTTGGATGAGAAATTCAAGATCTACCACAAAATTACTTCACCATATCATCCTTAAGAAAATGGTCAAGTAGAGAGCACTAATAAGGTTATAGAAGGAACTCTCACTAAGATTGTAGCCAACTACCAGAGGAATTGGAATGATAAACTTCTATAAGAACTATGGGCAAATAGAACTACATGGATAAATACTACTAAAATTTCACCATACAAATTGGTGTATGGTAAAAACCCATTATTTCCCATTAAGTTTGAAGTAAAAACACTTGGAACAACATTGCAAGTGAACCTAGATTTGAGTACAGATCAGAAAAACATCGATTAAGTTAGCTAAATGAACTTGATTGAGGAGATTGATTGCCATTCAACAAATAGACATCATCTAGCAATAGAGGGCTAAGTGGGATAAAATTTTATCAAAAATAAGATGTTTCAGAAAGGCGATTAAGCTCAACTATATGATTCATGATTCAAATACTTCAAAGGGAAGATTTGCACCAAGTGGTTGGGTCCTTACAAGGTAGATATAGTCTTTGACAATGGGATTGTGATATAGAAAATGACAAGGTGCCATTGTTTCCCCATGGGCATCGTCTTTGGTTATATCAAAAATCTACCTCGAACAATTCATTTCTCAACATTGTCACATGATATGATCTCCAAGTTATGGAAGCATGGGCGAATTATCATGCGTTGTCAAGTTCATCTAATAAGTGTAGCAACTGAAAAGCAACTTTTGTTGGCAGATGATACACAAAAAAATGTAATAATAATAAATAAGAAAAATAATAATAAATAAAAAATATGCCTTTGCAAACCTCTTTTAGGGTGCAAGTAGATAATTGTGCTAGCCAAAAACCACTTCGTGGAGGTTGCCACACATTTTTCTTTTTATAAGCTCTGTAATAGCATGATGTTTATGATATAGATGTAACTACAAGTTTTTTACAAGCCCATTTTTTTTCATTTTAATGTATTGAGAATTCTTTGGTAGGCACAGAATTGCAATGCCACAAAAGAATATTTTATTGTAATAAAGTACTACTGCAAACATTATTAGACCTGCATGGAAGAATTATTTGGCTATTACATCTGTAATAGCTGGTCTGATGAAGATAATTATTGCATGAAACCAATTTCATTTGTTCACGTCAGTAATTACCATCACCAATACTCTGTCGTCATCATCAGTCAAATGACCCTCTAGTAAGTCATTCGAGAAAGGAATATTATTTTTTCTTTATCTGGCAATCATAAACAATTAGTACATCACATTGTTTTAGTGGCCGATGATGGACTTTGCATTTAAGTTGGGGTTGGGGGAGGTGACAGATCATTTCATCATCCCGAACATAAATCAGTTTAAAGTGACATTACTAATTAATCGTTACCACTTTGCATGATTGATCACTTGATTAATTCAAATTGTATCTAAGTTAGATTTCCATACCCTTCAAATTAATCAAGAAATGATACCCCACGTTGTGTAACTTTCTGATTTAATATCATTTCTTGTCGCCCTGATATCTTCCTTGCCATAAGCTCTCCACCCTCACTACACATTATTCAGCAATTGTGACGGTAAGTAGGCAAAAATTCACAGCCATTGGTTGCATAAATTAGTGTGAAGTTGGTAACAGTGAAGGATGGGGGGAGAAGTGGTAAGACATGAACTAGTTTCCACTGAAGATTTGGATAAATGCCCCGAAGCACATAAAATCTTTAGGAAAGTAGGATGGATTGAATTTTTTGAGCAACTCAGGGGGTCATATGAAAATGTTGCCCTAGAATTCGCTCAAAATTTAAATAGGAATCAAACGAAGGTTAAAGTCCTAAGAATAGAGGTCATAGAAGAAGTAATTTCCAAAGTAACAACACTTTGACCTAAGGGGAAGAGGTGGTTCAGTCGGAAAGCTAATGACCCCGGTCTTAAGGCTAATTTTTTGCAAGGGGGAGGACAATTGGTTAAGAAAGGAAGAGGAATAGACTGTCTTTCCCTCCCTCAGCCGTGGAGTGATGTTTCCCTATTTATAATAAAGTACATTACATGAGAGGGGTGCTTGAAAATAGTCTTCAACTATCATTTTATGTTGTTGTTCCATCTTCGGCATGTACAATTGGTCAGTCTCCCCTATTTCCTATTGGAAAATTTGAGACATCTGGTTGCAGCGCTAAAGGTAGTGTCTCATTCAATGAGCTAAATTACCAACCATTGATTTATAAACCTAATCATGATGAATGCTCTAGAGTGCCAAGGAATAATTTGGGAAAATTTTGTTGGTGAAAGCGCAAAATCCCCACAACAAGAACAAGCTTAAAATCCCATAGATGCTCCAGGGGAAGCTAACATAGCTAAGGAGTAGGGACAATCTTCGAGAGTTAGAATCAAGAAAATGTCACTTGAGAAACCAATGGGTGGAATAACACAAAATAGAAGGGTTAAGTTTTTCACTCAACCAACACCCTCGCCACCAAAGAAGAAACCAACACCCTTTACAGCAAAGAAGAAATTGGAACCCTCAACATCAAGGAAGAAGCTAGAACCCTCACGTTCAACTAGGAAGAGGTCAAGTGAGCAAGAAGAGAAAAAGGAGAAGCGGAAGGAGAGGAGGAGGACTAAACAGGAAGATGCTTCTCTACTTGGTAAGGACAAAACCTAGACCTTGTTGCTGCTTAAAATTGAGAAATTAGAAGAAGAAAGTTTGGAGTCTCAAGACATTAGTCGAGGCAGTTGATAAGTTAGGATTAGAAACCATCTAGGGACTTGTATGTATAGCATGTGTAGAAGGTTTGACAAGAACAGGGTATAAGATCTACATTGCAGACACTATTCTAAGGGAACCCAAACAGAACCATGGGAGACTAACAAACAAGAACCTGTTGATGATGTTGTTGTTACACAAGAACTAATAGTTGAAATGGAGAACCCCATGGGTTTCAACCTAGAAACTAACACACAAGAACCTATCAATGATGTTGTTGTTAAACAAGAACCAGTACTTGAGGCAGATGTTTTTGGGGAATAAGAATTGAGAGTTTCTCCATAAGAGCCTATCAATGAATTTGTTGTTACACAGGAACTAGCAACTGAGGCAAAATGGGTCAAAATAGAGGATGTTGTTACACCCTCCACTGCTATCGCACATGAAATTGCACAAGACCTTGACGCAGGGTGGCTTTTAGAAAAACTTTTGTTGATATTAGAACTACAAAATTGGAAACAAATGGAACTTTCCCTGAAAAGGAAATGATCTCTTTAGAAGAACACCATAAGGTTATTCGTAAACGCAAAGATCAATGGGCTAAAGAATTATTGACAAAAGCACTGGTAAAGTGGGAAACATGGAATGCTAAAATCGAGAAATAAAAATAGGGACAGCAACTTAACAAGAGGTTGTGAGGTTGATTAAGGAGAAAGGTAAAATGTATGAGTTAGCCCTAAACTATTTAGGTTCTAGGTCACCATTTCCATCCTATCCGATCTTCTTGTGGGAAAAAAAATTATTTTTTCCATTTGAAAGTTATTTATGAGAATAGACCCTACAAGAGTAATTCCACTAAAATGTTTCTAGAGGTATTTAATCTGTGTGATTTTGATGAGTAGAGTTTGCTATGAGAACTATTTTTACATAATATTTTTGTTGAGCATTCTAGTTTACATATGGTTGGAAATGTCACTTCTTATGTTGGATATTTGCAGCCTCGAGCCTTCATATCTTTTATGAGGGATCAAATTGACTGGCACATTTCCACAAAATAATTTGTTATTAATGAAAAGAAGGAAACCTCGATGGTAAGATCAGAATCGGGCATGGCCACTACTATGAGGCATGAATTTAAGAAATTTCTCAATAACCCTGGCATGACAAAACAACTATCCCTCTACAGGACAAGGATTGTTGGATTTTGTTTTAATATTCATGAAAAACTGAAAAGGAGGGCATTAGTTCGGAGCCTTAAATGGTGGGAAGATTTCAATGAGACATTACAAGCAGGGGATCCCTTTGGATACCCCAATTTCATAATTGTTGTTACTCGAGTCTCTGAATATGTGCGGATCGTTAAAATGATGGGAGCTTTCTGGATATGGCTCAGATTCAATTTTCCTTTGATTTGCTTCTAGTTGGAAAATATCAAGCTCACTTCCACTTGAACAAATATGATGAGCGTTCATGAAAACACCAACTTGTGTCTACTTAGGGGTATAGGAAAGATGATGAAGATATTGTTGGTGCTTATGATTTCATAAGACTGCATCAACAACAAGCTAGTGTCACAATAGTTGAGGACCCTAAATATTCCGAAGAATCTACATGAGTACATGCAGTTGCTTCAGCTGGGGGGAGATGTTGGGTGCAATATTTAAGGATATTTCAGGCATCCTTTTCCCCATTTGTGGAAATTTTTCATTTGAACTTGAAATCTCCCTAGCTTAATGTCACTCCCTCTGATAAAGAAGATATTTTTTTCTTTAACGTATTATTATGGTGTTTTCTACCAAATATTGAATGAAATGATTCTTTCTTTGGGATCACTAACTATGGTGTGTTTGGAAGAGTTCTTCATAATGTTTTTCTTTCAGGTACTACCATAGCTACTCATTGACATGGATGAACGGTTGTTTTTATTCATTGCTGCTACATGATTCAAGTTGTTGTTACAAATTGGGATTGTCATTCTCTGTTGTTGCACCCTGAATTGTCATCTTTTGTTGTTACACCATGAAGTTGTTGTTACACCGTGCATTGTCAAGACCATAGTTGTTACTTTCAAAGTTAGTTGTCAAAGAGTTCTATAAAGTAATGATAATCTAGCCGATTATAAATGTGTGTCTAGAGAGAAGTGGTGTAACGAAAATGATTTTTATTTAATAGCTTGTAACAATTTATAAAGATATCTTAGTCTCATGTAAGGATATAGACAGACAATAGGACAAAGATATTGATATTCTGATTTTTGTACTCTTCAAACATTCTTAATAAAAAGTATATTTGGTGATGTTATAGAAATTATTCTGTTGATTTTTTAACTAAGTTTCCATTTTCTTCCTGCACCCTCCTAAGGAGGTAGAGCCCTCCTCTTTAGCAGGGATCACAGTGGTGGTAGAATAGTTATTTCTTTTATGTGTTAAGTGTGGATTTCTTATTATCATTTTACATGTTCAGTGTGGGATATATAAGCTTCTACTTTCATATTTATTATATGTGTTGTTACACAGGTTACATTAATTACATGTTATTTAATTCTTGATAGTGTATGGCATGCCAATATTTATTCTGAAGCTTTTTATGAAGTGAAAATTGTTTCCTTGACGAAAGTATTTCATGTCTACAGTATGCTTCTTGATTTTTGCAAGTTGATTTTCATTTTACAAGATTATTGTAATCCTTGCAAGCGTGTTCAACAACATATTTTCTTTCTTGTTTCGCCTGTTTGTTACATGTATCAACACAGATAGTGAAGACACCTTTGAAATAAAAATACTTACCTTGGTCAACGATTAATGTTTGTGGAAGTAGTAAAATTGACCAAACACTTGGTGCCTGAGGTCTTGAACTTCCATTCATAGAAAAACTAATTTGCAAGATACTATAAATTAAGAAAATGAGTCTTAGCTCACAGAGAGGTGCAAGAGTTATGAAAAAACAAAATTAATCGTAGATTAACCAAGACTCCTTACCTGAGTCAGCATACCTGGTAGCAAGTCTACTGAAAACATGGTAACCAATGAATATAAGGAATAAAAATGTCAGGCTGTAGAGCGACACCATCGAAGTGGAAGAATGGAGGAATGATTCTCGTCAGCAAGGGCTTGGGAGGGTTGTTATCCTAACCACCCTCTGAGTAACCTAAGTCATTCGATTACATCTGAATATCAGTCATGGATATGAGGCCAAATGGCCAATGCATGAACACTCTTGTACATGCACCATGTGACAAACATGTCTAGGGAAGCATCGAGAGTTAAGACTTAGTGTCAATGAAAAGACCTCGACCTGTAGATATCATGAAACCAAAAGTTTAACCAAAATATAATGATTTTTCATAAGGGAGACTTAATTAAAAAACCATGAGATGTCACATGAAAATGAAATTCTTGTGCAACATTAAATAATATGTAGATAAGTGTTGTATGTCTATCCAGTGTCAAAAAAAAAAAAAATTATAATCCTGTTGCCATGACAAAATTTTAAGACATGGTAAAATTTATTTATTTATTTATTTTTCTCTTGTTAGTTGCATATTTTGTTTACAGATATTACAAGTGGTATTAGAACATCATGGTTACAATGTTGAGGCCTATTTTGGAAACTATAAACTAAAAAAAGTGTTAATGATGCAGAGAGGAAGCAGAAGAATATGAGAAGAGAAACTAGAACCACCCCACCAGAGAGACTAGTGGTAGGAGTTGGACTTGTGCCTCATACAGAAGAAAACCCAGAGATGTGGGTTTAGCCAGGAGGAGATACTCACAATATGAACGAACTATTGATGGAGACATATCAATAGTTATGAGCTAAGATGAAAAACCTAAGGGCTAATAATGAGAGATTGAGGTTGGAATAGAACAAAATTATGAAAAGTCTCTCAGATAGGTAAAATCAAAGGAATACAAACCCCAACTTGAAATATGGAAATAGAGCTAAGATGTATCAAGAGGGGGAGGAAAATTCAGAAGCTGAGGAAGGTCAAATTGATAATGAGGAGAAATCTGAAAATGCTTATGGTGGTAAAGGGATTAAGAGAAAAAAGGTTGAATTGCAAGGGGAGTTTAAAAAAAAATTAAACCTCCAATATTCAATGGAGAAGTGGAGGAAATCAATGAATCTTGGTTAATCAACATGAACAAATATTTTCAGATTTACGAGTACAATGACGACCTAAAGGCTAGATTGGAAATTTATCAGTTACAAGGTAAAGTCACCTTATGACAGGAAGAGATTAAAACTATTTGGGGAATTAACAAACATGATGTAACATGGGACAACTTTCAAAAACATTTTAAAGATAAGTATTTGACAAAGTGGTTTTATGGTGAAAAAGAAAAAGAGTTCCATCATTTGAAGTTAGGATAGTAGTCCATGGATGAATTTATAACCAAGTTTACTTCTTTACTGAGATATGTTCCATTCATTCGAGAGGAGAAAGATAAAGTGTGGCATTTTATCAGTAGTTTGTCAACATTCATGAAGTAAAGGCTAGAATTTGACAACCCAAAATTGATGGACGAGGCTATCCGGAAAGCTTGAATTTGCTATCAGTGTATGAAGAAAAAAGGTGATACTAGTAGAGGATGGGGAAACAAAAAGGGGCATAAATATTTTCAAAACACCAAGAATACTAAGACTGTTGGGAATACGAATACACACAAAAAATAATTGAATGGACCTCAGAGAAAAAGTCAGCAAAAATTTCGAGCACAAAACAAAACCAGACAAATGGAGGCATCAAGCAAGGAAGAATAAAATTAGCTACAGAAACCCCCTTTATAGTGTTGGGGTTAGTGGGAGCCCCATTATTATAAAAACTATCCTCATCATACTAGGGTAGAGCTAAATACTAATATTCCACAAGCTTCTATAGTTGGGGAGGTGATAAGGAACATACTGTGAACCAGTGTTGCATTGGAAGATCGCCAGGCTAAATACCAACCGACGATGGTATAATTTGAAGGTAAATTAGCTAACCACCTTGTTTCTATTTTAATAGACCCCAGTGTAAGCTTAATATTATGTCAATCCAAAAGTAGTTGATATGTGTCATTTACAAAGTGTCAAATTTAGGAATCCTAGGTTAGTAAAACTAGCCACCAGAGAAAAGTGGAGATTGACTACCAATGTAGAGTATTGTCCTATTTGAATAAAGAGGCAATAGATTAAAGTGAATCTAGACATGTTTCCTTCAGGATCTTATGACGTGCTAATAGGTATGGACTAGTTAGAAAAGAATTGGTCCTTGGTTAATTGCAAAGAGAATACCATCAATTTTCTCACTGATGATAGTATTAGACAAGAAATACGGAGCATTAAAAGGGCATAAAGTTGCAACCAATTACAAGCAATCAACTAAGCAATTGTATTCTAAAGGGATGTCAAATTTATGCAGTGCAAGTTGGTTACACTAACTCTAATGACAAGATAACTACCCTGGAAAATATACCAGTCATCCAAGAGTTTTTTTGATGTCTTTCCGAAAGAAATTACAAGGCCGCCTCCAAAACATGATATTGATTTCACTATAGAGTTCGTTCCAAGAGAAGCCCCAGTTTCAAAATCTCCTTACCATATGAGTATACCTCAGCTAACAAAGCTTAAAATATAGCTGCAGAATTTACTTGATCAAGGGACATTCACCTAAGGGTACCTTACAACTATGTATCGACTATAGGCAATTGAATAAATTAACTATTAGGAAATAAGTACCTGATGCTAAGAATTGACAATTTATTTGACCAAGTCAAATGTGCTACTGTGTTCTCAAAGATTGACTTACGGTCAGCTTATCACCAAATAAGGATAGAGGAGGAAGACATCTATAAAACAACATTCATGCCCCATTATGGTCATTATGAATTTGTTTCTCTATCATTTAGCCTCACCAATGCCCCATCAACATTTATGAGCCTAATGAACGGCATTTTCCACCCTTACTTGGACAAGTCCTTTTTGACTTTTATTTACAATATTTTGATTTACTTGAAAATTTTGGAAGAACATAAGGAACATCTTCAAATAGTGCTTCATACCCTAAGAGAAAATCAACGTTATGCCAAATTTAGTAAATGTGATTTTTATAAGGATCAAATTCAATATTTGGGACATATTATTTCCTCTAAGGTTCTAGTTGTGGACCCTAAGAAAATTATAACTTTCATGGAATGTGTTGTTCCTAAAAAAATGTAGATATTTGGTCTCTTATGGGTTTGGTTGGGCATTGTCACTACTTTATAGAAGTATTTTCTATAATTTCTTACCCCGTAACTTCCTTGCAAAAAAAGGAAAGAGCATTCAAGTGGATAGTGGAGTGCTAAGACAACTTTGAGTAGCTCAAGCATATATTGACAACAATCCTTGTGCTAAAAATTGTAGTCCTGAAAAAGAAGTTTATTATCTATAAAGATGCCTGTCAGGAGGGTGTTGGAGGAGTTTTAATGCATGAAGGCAAGGTAACAGCGTATGAATCCCATAAGTTAAAAGAGCATGAGCAAATATATTCTATTTATTAGTTGGAGCTACCTACAATAGTTCACTCTCTAAAGTTTTGGAGATATTACTTGTTAGAGAAAATATTACTTTTAATGACTGGTCATATTAGTTTAACCAATTTCTTTAAGAAATCTAATTTAAATGCATGTCAAGCTAGGTGGATCACTTTTCTAAGTGAGTTTGACTTTGACATTAAGCATCTAAAAGGGAAATAAAATTATGTAGTTGATGCATTGAGTAGGAAATTGCACATTGTGTTTGAAATTTCTTATAGTCAGGTGGATTTTTGCTTTTCTAAGTGGGTTAAAGAAGCTTCTCTAAGGATCCAAAGTATAAGATTTTGTGGCAGAAAAGAAAAAAAGCACAAAACTCCATAAAACAATATGATTTTGGTGTAAATAGTAACAATTTATTGAATCTTAGAGGAAAGATATATGTTCCCAACCAAATATTAATTAAGAAGTTTTTATTGGATGACTTTCACTGAAGTCCTTATGCCACCCATCCCATATATGAGAAACTATTTTCTGTAATAAAAATGACTATTTTTGGCCTTGTATGAGTTGGGATATTACTGAATATTTAGCCAAATTCTTAGAGTTTCAACAAGTTAAGGTAGAGCACCAGCATCTGGCTAGTCTACTTCAACCCTTACTCATACCTAAATGGAAATGGGATATGATTACATTAGATTTAATAACTCGTTTTCCAAGCTCCAAGAAGCAGAATGATTGTATCATGGTGGTGGTGGACAAATTGAGCAATGTAGCCCTTTTCATCCTTGTAAAATCCACATACTAAAATGTCCAAATTGCGGATATATTTATGAAGGAAATATTTTGATTGCATGGGATACCAAGAGTGATAATCTCTGATAGGGATGTGAAGTTTACATCTGTAATTTGGAAAGCTCTCTATACTAGACTAGGTACTTAGATCCAATTCAATACGACGTGCCATTTGTAAACAAATGAGCAGACTGAATAGGTGAGTCAAGTGCTTGAGGATATGCTACGAATGTATGTAATGAAACATCCACCGAAGTGGGAGAAGTACCTTCATTTAGTGGATTTCTCATATAATAAAAAATACCATGAATCATTAAAAATGAGTCCTTTTGAAGTGCTATATGGGAAAAGATATAGAACACATGGTAATTGGAGCAACCCACAAGAAAAACTAATATTAGGACCTAATATGTTTATAGAGATGGAGCATGCAGTAAAGAAGGTGTGACAAAATTTAAAGGTTGCTCAAGATAGACAAAAGGCCTATAAAGATAAAATGAGAACCTATAGAGAGTTTCACGTGGGTGACCATATATATGTGCGCGTTAAACCTAAGAGGAGTACTCTAAGGTGGAGTGGTTGTGCAAAATTAGTTCCGTGATATTGTGTACCCTTCCATTTATTGAAAAGGGTGGGATCTATGGTGTACAAACTTGCATTACCAAGCCCCATATGAATCCATAATGTCTTTCATGTTTCCCTGTTAAATAAATATATATATGATCCCAAACATATCATAAGTTGGCAAGATGTACAGGTAAAATGAGTATTGAGTTTTATAAATATATGTTTTAATTAAATGACTCAATAGAACTAAAGACAATGTTATGTTTATGAAATTGGTCGAAACAGACGGAGAGCTTCTAGTAGAACCTATGCATATTCTAGAGCAAAGATAAACAATGTTGCAGAAACGAGCTATTAACCAAGTTAAGGTGTAGTGGAGGCATATTCTCCCAGAAGAGGCCACTTGGGAAGATGAAAGCTTTATGCGACAAGCATATCCTAACCTATTTCTAGGGGAAGCATAAATATCGAGGATGATGTTTCACACAAGGGGGGGGATGTAAAAGGTCTAGTTACTACAAGTACATGTTATTTATTGTTATTTACTATTATTTACTTCAACTACATGAGATTCTAATAATTAAAGGCTCAGAGGAAAATCATGGTGAAACCCAAAACATTTAAAGAAGTTTATATTTATTTATTTGTTAGTTAAGGATTGGGATGAGTCTTGGAACTATTGGAGAGACCGTAAATGAATCCTTTTAACTTCCAGATAGTTCTGACAGTTATGATTCTCTCTCATTACCTACAGATAAAGAGATCTCAGTGGGAGGAGAAGGGGTTCTTATTTTTTTGGGGAAAAGAAAACAAAAGGAACCTCGAGAGAGGAAAATCCCTGACTAGTGTGGAAAGTTGTGGAAACTCACTACTTGTGGAGTAATTTCTTGAGCTAGGATTGAACCAGTGGAAGACTCCACCTCAAACAGAAGTCTTTAAGTTCTAGGCTAGACTGTGGGGGTCTTGATTCCTTTGAATTGACCTTGATAGGTCACAGTGAAGTTAACTATTCTAGAAGTTGCAAAGCACAGGGGGAGAACTATACGTAGATTTTGCTCTCGATTGGAAGGGAGGAGAGTGCTCTTCAGTTGAGTTCCTTGACTTTCTAAATCCACTCAGATAAGTTTGTCTGAAATTCTTATATTCATTGAATTCAAGTATGTTTTAAATTTGTGTGTTTGAAATTCTTGTAATTCTCGAGTTCATGATGATGGTGAATGTAAAAGACTAGTAGGAATTGCAAGTTTGATCCTGTAATATTGATTCTATATATGGTTGTGATATAAGGATGACATGAACCCTTATAGGGATAAAAGAAAGGAACATAAGTATAAATTTTTTCTTGTAATTCTTCCTCTCATATCTACCCACTTTCAGCGGCATGCCTGCGGTAAACATGAGATGAGGGCTATTATGACTTGACTTAACCTCCTATATAACCTTAAGGAAATGGAGTCAACAAAACAAAATTTTATTGACCTCCTTCAGGTGCTATAGGAACCCCAAGATCTAACCAACTACTCCAGGTGCCAAAACTTTCACTCACCTAGAACCTTAGCTGCTCCCACGACGAGACCTCTATGTGACTAGAACCCTTCAATAGCTCCCAGAGGCTTGCTTCCCAACAACTGTAGTCCCTTTCAGGAATTTTTGTGCTAGTGACCATGAGATCTAAGCCACTTTTTCAAGGTTAGGATCCATACCTCTGCCCAAAACCTAATGAAACACTTAGAAAAGATAAATATCATAATGAAAAATATTTTAACTCAAAACTTGATCAAAGACTCACCTTAGGCCATCCTAACCATGGCATTGATTCCATCAAACACATGATGAACATGCAACCTACTGGGAAATTTACTCATAAAATACAAGAGGAAATTATATATTATTGGCATATGCAAAATCCAGCCATGTTAGGGACTTCGACATACCACCCAACCATAGATTGGGCTGAACCAAATCTTTCTTTCAGCTAATCACCTTCATTCCATATTCCGATAATGAATGTGGGATATCATGGGATAAACAAATCCATAAACAACCAAGGGAATCAAGAGGTTAAACCACCTCCACCCTGTTGGCGGGATAAATCGTTCTTGCGGACAAGACCGATCTCCCTAGTATCAAATGATATCTAGCAACAAGCAGCACAAGCAAATCTACTTTTCTCTAAACATGTTTCAATTCATAAATGAAAACTAAGAGGTGTAATACACCCTACTCGATCCAACGCTTGTTTGTGGCGCTTGTCCAACAGCTTCTAGTATTCCTTTTTAATAACCTGCATAACCAAACAACACACATCAAAGAACACCTGCTAGATATATAATAAAACATGTTCATTATGAAGATCAAGGAGCTCATAAAATAAACCATTAGAGACAGTTCATTGAGAAAAACAAACTTGATTGTATTAACTTTATGAATAAAAGAACCTTAAAACCTTTGCTTTGATGTTTCACAAGCTCTTTCTAGGGTCCAGCAGGAATCTCCTCTACTTTGACAAGCCTCACTCACTTCCCAAATGAAATGAAAGGTATGTGATCTCTCCTCTCACAAGCTCAAAAAGGAAGTTTAATTTCCAGCAACATTTACCCTCAAGAATCTTCAGCTTTCAACCTCCCCTACAACCAACCCAATGCCTGAATTTATAGTGCAAATGGAGGAAGTTCGAGGTCCACCATTGAAGGGATAAGTTCCTCCTTCAATGGGATAAGTACCTCATATCATGGAGTTAGCTCCCTTAGTTATGGAATGGATGAACCAAGGTGGAGTAGACTTGCCAGTGTAATATTCCTTTAAGAAGCATCCAGAAGTGACCCAAGGTGAGTTTTTAAGAGTGAACTCAAGCCTTTTTAACTTTTACAGGGGTTCTCACCCATCACTTAACAGACAAAGCAGTCAGGTTCGCAGGGAACATGACCATTGAGTGCGGTACCGCAGGCAATGCTAGGAGAAAGTGCGAAACTAGGATTTAAGATATTTTTAAGGTATTTCTCCCATTTTCAAGGCTTGAAATGAAAAACTGAGGCTTAAGACTTGCAAAGGAGGTATGTGTGAGTGGTGATGGACTCACACAAACTGTAGAAAGTCATGGTGACAATTTTTTGTGTAACAGATTGCCCCCTAAAGTGCAAAGTCTGTAATAGATGAGGATAATTTTTTATCATCTAAGAAGAGGGAAGGACTTTATCATTTCAAGGATTTTCCTGTGGATACCCCAGTCAGAACCTATAAAAAAAAACATTCAACACAAAATATATATGTGAAAATATCATCGCTGAGGTAGGCATTCCCATACTCAGATCAAAACTGACTAAGAACTATCTAAAACTGTTCTGATACAGGAATGAGTTTGTATTACACCACAAGTAGAGACATATGGACACAGTATGGACGCAACCATATGTCTATGAATAGCCCACTATATAATGATAACAAAATTCCTCGCAGCCTGGATGGTGGAAACTAGATCCAGGGTCTTCATTTCTACTTCCCGAACTAGTACGATTCTATCCATGTGAATGAATGTGTCAAAGTGAAACATGGTAGAAAACACTTGATTAGTACGATTCTATCCATGTGAATGAATGTGTCAAAGTCAAACATGGTAGAAAACACTTGATTACCAGTCAACGATGTAAACTGTTAACAAGTGTGACAGGAACCACCAGTAATGTCAATGGCCCTCAAATTACTCAGTACAATCCATGAAATGTGAATGAATGAGTCAATGTCGAACACATCACAGAATCCTTTGATCGAAGGTCAATGATGCAACCTGTCGTCAAAGGCAAGAAACCTGCCATTGAGGCATGCAGATTCCAAGGTATTAACGATTTCTAGATCATCTTTCTAGATAATGAGTCGGAGTCGATAGAAAGCAATCCGTCATAGGCAAGCCCATAACACGAAATCATAGATCAAGTTTGAAGAAATATATTTGGCAAGGACTAACTCAGGGATGGTCAATGATGAATGACAGATATTTTTCTAGTGAATGGTTTATTTGCACAGACCTCTTGAACACATAACGACACTGCAGATGGCTTGGTGACAATTGAACCAAAGCTGATACCCGGAAACCGGCTGAAGACTTTCAATGTGGCTTGATTAACTATTAGGTAAAGGATTTCCCAACCCAGGTGAATAAAAGTGTCGTGTTCAAGAGTGATGGAAAGTTTTTTCAAACATAAAGTACAACAAACAGGTTCATTTTTCTTTCTTTTCCCCCACCATTTCTGGCAAGTACCTCTTTATTTTTGACAAGCTTAAGGAGGATAACATTTGTTTGGTTATAAGCTCATCCTTTAGATGAGTCCAACTTAGTTTAGATTTGAACCCTAAGAAGGAGTGGTTCATTCCTATTTGTAATTGAACAGGTCTTTTACTGTTAAATTTTAATGAGTCCAGTATAGGAGAAACTCGGCGTTTTTCAATTTTGGGGAGTCAGAAGAAAAACTTAAGAAAACTCCATGGTTGTCCTTTTTCGTAAATTTGTGTCTCCCAAGCCCGAAAAAGTATAAAATAATACTTGAGAGAACCGCTTGACCATTACGATCAAGGAGTACTTTTCATAATTAGTGGCCTCAATCTGAAAAAGTAAAAAAGCGATCGAAAACACGTCGTTTTATTACCAATATCGAACTCGAAACGACAAAAGTCCGACAAACTTTTTATGTTTATACGGTCAGAAAAGAGCTGTAAGTGGGCCGTCTTCTTAATTATGTTTTAACGAGTCTAAAAAGAAAAACTCGGCAATCTTTTCATTTTTTACGAGTCAGAAAAGAGCTTAAAGAGGATTGCTATGTGTTTTTGTTGAAAATGGCCAATTCTCCCTGAAAACCCAATATTCTGCACAAAAACTGCAAACATTACTCATATATGTTTAAAAAATAATAAAATTGTACCAAAAGTGACCTTTTCAAAGTAAAAAATAAATAAATTAAAAATTTATTTATTCAAAAAATCTTATAAAAAGGGCTTTCACAAGTTCATTTTCACCGTTTGGCTTTGGAGTAAAAAGTAAGAGCTTTTGGTAAGAAAACTTCCTGTGAAGATTGCGGAATATCCGACTTCTGGAATCGAGAACCGTCCTCTCCAGGTAATCCACATTGTCCCTGACTTGCATTTCATCCATTTGAAATTTTGTTTTAGGCTTTAGAATTTGATTTTTAGAAGGAAATTTGGGAAAAAAATCGCCCGCGGTGGTTGCGCAGGTGTGCCATGTGGCCCCTATGCACCCTGATTTTTTCGTGCACAGGGAAAAGTCGGGGTGCCACACCTATTCTTAAGGAAAAGTGCGCAACTACACACTGTCTCTAAAAGAATGGGTACGAACCCCGCGGAACACGGATTTAAAACCCTAATTTCTTCATTTTTTCCCTACAAGTTTCAGATTGCAATGTTCTAAACCACCTATTTTGCAATGCAGATAGACAAGGTGCTTATTTGGTGGGAAAGAGAACACAAAGATGTGGATCAAGCCGCATTACTCGATCCACCTACATTACAAGCTTTAAGAGCATGTGGACTATTGAAATTTTGGGCCATACCTAGCATGAGGGCACAGGTAGACTTTCTACAATGGCTGGTAGACAGGTGGAGCACGTAGAACCAGTGTTTCATCATTGGAGGACACCGGCTCGAAATCGAGCCAGAGGACATTTATTTTCTGACTGGTTTGCCGAAGAGAGGTGAAGGATTATCTCTATTCAGATCTAGGCCAGGTGGCTAGTCTGTCATTAGTCTCCGACTAGAGTTTTTCAATGTCCAAACTGCGGACAAACGGATAGATGTGAAGACCATCACCCATCCTGAACTTAAAGTGATCACATTTACTGTCACCAAATTGTGCAGAAGCACAGCATTGCATTTAGCTACCGGTTCCCAGATGTGCATGGCAGTAGACTACTTCCGAGGCACCATCTTCAATTGGTGTGATGTTGTGTTGGCCAATGTGAAAGGCCAACTGACTAAGGCAAAGAATGGACAACTAAAGAACTTTGGATATGGTTACTTAGTTGTGAGCTTTTCCCTAGAGAGGGTACCTATGCTGGTTCCACAACAACTTACCGTTGAGGCTGGACTTCCCCGAGATCGCAGGATTATGCGTTGGGTTGCAGTCATGGCCCGCCATCCTGAGGAGGGCACCGAGGTTGTTTGATTCTCACCTGAGTATTTTCGTTGGTTGGGAAACCAACTTTTCATGATACAGGATTTTCCATATGCTCAGATGGATTATCGTGGTGATCCAAACATGGCTCTTCCACCAGGAGAGCAATGGGATGATACAGGTAAAATTGTTTTCAAC
>APFE030097910.1:77373-112743 GCA_000404065.3 Pinus taeda
TGATAGTAAAATGTTTTAAATGTAGATGTGGGTCCATGGTGGCCAACCGCTCTCCAACGTTATGATAGAAGACAGCCAGCTACCGCAGCACCGACCCCACAAGACCAATCAGTAGAGACCTTGGTCGAATTGGAGAGTCATCTAGAGTGCTTGACAATAGATATTCTGGAGACTAGCATAGATGACATTCCTCTTAGGTTACAGCGCTACGTGATTGGGGTCCCAGGACCTTTTAGGAGGTTCCTTTGTAGGGTGGCCCGAGCAGTGGTGTCTTATCGTGATCATCACTAGTGATAGGATGATCGCCTTGTAGACTCATTTTTGGACTTTTTTGTGCTATCATTTTTGCCGATCATAAGGTGTTTTCCAACGTATGATCGAAGACAATGTATATTTTGACACACTTCTATGCTATGATATATCGCTATTACTGGTTATCTTGTAAAACATGTTTATAGGATGCTTTTAAATTTATTTTTTTATTTAATGTAAATGTTTATTTAACATTCGAGAAGCAACTGCATCTGCTAATATATTTAACTATCTTGGAATGTGTTGATATTCGATGTAATCAAATTCTCGTTCCAAGAGACGGACTCTCAAAAATAATCGCAGTAACACTGGATTTCTAATGGCATAAACTCTATTAAGCTGTAATACAACGAGTTCCGAATCTAACCTAACAATCAAACTCCGAATTCCAAATGAAATGGATTCAGATAATAACTCAATCACTGCACTGTATTCTACAATGTTGTTCGTTGTTTGACCGAGGCTTACCCCATGCATAGATACTAACTCGTCAAAGGGCAAATAAATAACCCAAGCTGGGGAAGAGATGTTCCATGTACTACAACAAGTGCCATCAGCAAAACCGATGTATGTTTGGAGAGGCGTCGACATCTGCAATATCAAGAGTAAAATCAAGATAAGCAAGAATAATGATGAAAAACACTCTCTAAAGTAAAGCACGCATTCCTAATCTAAAAACACACCAAACTTAGAAAAAAAAACTAGTCTAAAAATCTTCACACTTAATCTTTTAAGCATAATATCGCTTTAGACAAAGTCCATTCCTAGGTTTACCTAAAGAGACACCATCAAAATCTTCTAATTCATAGGCCCCTTTTTCCAGCTTTCGCTTAACAATATACGGACCATGCCACATGGGTACAAATTTGCCAGCCTGTAGCTTATCGTTTGCTTGATCGTAAAGTAAGACTAGGTCTCCTTCCAAAAAATTGCGGGGTGTAACATTCCGATCATACTGAGCTTTAATTCTTTTGGCATGAGTTTCAATAGCTAATGCAGCATCACGATGATTCTCATCTAATTGAGCTAAGTATAATAAACGTTTTTCCTCTTCGGAAGTGGCTGGCAATAATTGTACAGCAATTTGTAATGACGGGATTTCGCATTCAATGGGTAGTACTGCCTCTAAACTCGTAAACCAGTTGAAAGGGAGTAAAACCTGTTGATGTTTTGACTGAGGTTCGGTATGCCCAAAGCGCTAAAAATAACATGTTATGCCAATTCAACCTATGAATCCCAATGATTCATTGGATCATAGTTATTAGAACTTTGTTTATTGCTTCAACCAGACCATTTACCTGTGGATAATATGGAGTGGAACTATCGTGACGCAGGCCAAGCTGATTTGTAAGTTTAATCATCATGATGTTTCGAAAATGACTCCCATGGTCAGTGATAATCACTTGAGGAACACCAAACCTAGTAATTATGTGATTTAAAACGAAAATCGCAGTAGTTTTGTCATCTGTCGAAAATATAGGCATCGCCTCGGCCCGCTTGGTAAAATAATATACCGCAAGGATGATATATGCATGCCCCCCGGCTGAGTGAGGGTTACGTGTAATAAAATCGATAGCCCATTTTGTGAATGGACTGACAACAATTATAGGGTGGAGAGGAGCAGGTGGAGCACAAATCTTACAATAAAAAATTTGGCAATTTTGGCATTTTCGGATTGCAGTGATACAATCTTTGAATAAGGACGGCCAGAAATAGCCATCACACAAGATCTTTTGGGCTATGGCATACCTAGACATATGATTGCCACACGCTCTAGAGTGGCAGTCATTAAGAACCTTTTCAGCTTCTTCATGAGTGAGACAACGTCGGAAAACATAATCCGCCCCTTGACGATAAAAAGTATCTCCAATAATAGTGTAAGGTTGGGATTGGAAACGTATTTTCCTACGCTGAGATCATGAAATGTTTGGCCAAAAAGATTGGGTTTGCAGATAAACAATGATATCTCCATACCATGGATCAACAATGTTGATAAGGAACAAGGATTCATCCGTAATGGGTTCTTCTGCCACATGTTCGGTATCAGCACGAGGGAAGTCACACATCAATTCCGTAAAAACCAAAGACTTCTTTGACTTGGCCTTTTCAAATTCCAAGTCAAATTCCTGCAGGATGACAATCCATTTGGAATACTTTCCCCCTAGCAATTGTCTAGTCAAAATGTACGCCATAGGGTTACAGACAGAAAGGACTGTGGTTTTGCGCAGTAAAATGTAATGATGAAATCGTTGAACAGTGTGAACTGCTTCCAAGGCCAGTTTCTCCACATGTGAATGTTTTAACTCAGTCGGAGTTAGAGTCTGACTAAGATAATAGATCACATGTTCACTCTCAAATTCCTCCTATTGAACTAATACATTCCCAATGGTGGAATGGGAAGCGGCGAGGTACAAGAAGTAATCTTGGTTGTAGTTGGGAGGATGCAATAATGGCGCATGGGTCAACACGTGTTTAATTACATCGAAAGATTTGTCAGCTATCTCATCCCAAAAGAGTGGAGTGTTCTGTTTCAACAACCTGGTGAAACCTTTTGTAATCTCGGCGTAGTTAGGAATGAAACGACGTAAAAAGTTTGCTTTCCCTTGCGAACTTTGGAGTAGGTGAAGAGTTGAAGGAGGTGGTAATTTGACAATGGCTTCGACCTTTCGAAGGATCGATGCGAATGCCAACTTTCGAAACAACAAATCCTAGTAAACGATCTGTTTCTATAACAAAAAAAAAAATTGTGGGGATTCAGCCTAATCCGATAATGCCTACATCTCATAAAAATTGCTCATAAATTAGTGAGATGTTTGGCTCAACGTAAAGAATGAGAAGGTAAATCATTGAGATAAGGCTGCACAATGTGCTTGATGTCATGAAATGCATAAGACATGGCCCTTTGAAAAGTTGCACCGACATTCTTCAATCCAGAAGGTAACTTGTAATAAGCAAAGGTCCCCCATGAACAAATGAATGTCGTTTTTGGTTGATCGACAGGTATAATGTTAATTTGATTGTAACCGGAAAAGCCATCCATAAAGGAGAAAATTTCACTGCCGACACAATCATCGATAATTTGATCGATATAGGGTGTTTGATAATTGTCCTTGGGACAAGCATGATTAATATCCCTATAGTCGATACATATTCTTATTGTCCCTTGCGTTTTAGTAACTGGAACAATATTCGATACCCAATCCGTTAAAGGAATTGGATAAACAAAACCTACATTAAGTAATTTCTCAACTTCTGCTTTGATGGCAATAGCTTTTTGTGGGTGTATCTGACGCAAACGTTGCCGGACGAGTTTAGCATTCGGGTAAGTTTTGATCTCATGAACAACAATTTAGAGATCAATTCCTAGCATTTCCTCATAGGACCAGACAAATACATCACGGAATTCTTAAAATAGGGCTTTATATGTTTTGACTTCAGTGTCCGTACAAGAAGCACCTATGTGAATGTTTTCAACAATCCCAGGTTTGACTAAAATGTCGATAGGAACCATTCGAGAAATATTTGCTAAATTTTGTTCAGAATCAAGATGTTTCAACGAATTTTGCAGTTCTTCGACATATTCAGCAGTAAAAATAGATGAAAAATCATTCTTAAAATGATCAATCGCGGGTAAAAACGAAGATCAATGATGAAGATCTTCCCATGGTAACTCATCAACAGACAAAAGTTCCCGAATCTGCTCATCAGTGTGAACAGTTTCAGAAAAGGTTGTTGAATTTGAGGTTGAGATTGAAAGTGATTCACCATGGATCACATTCACTAGATCAATATTGGTTGAACTTGAGTCGGAAAATGACTGTAAAACCTGATAAGAAACTTCAAAGGGACTCAAAGGCATGGCATCACCAAAAGAGTCCACCTCGGAATCGGATGGAATGAACCAAGGATCGTCAAGAACAATGGATTCTGATGAAATCATATGAATAGTCGCGAAAGGAGACGGTACGTTGGGAGGAGGAAATGAAAAATTTCCGAGTAAACCAGAATCTTTAACTAATCCTAACCCAACATCCTTATAAGGAATAGCGGTTTTACCAACATGTTGAATACTCTCAGCAGAGGATGGGTCAGATGAAAAGTAAGTTAACTGATCTATTGTAACGATCTTTCCATTATGTGGAAATTTAATAAGCTGAAAGACAGATGAAACAACAACAGTCATCTCGTAAGACTAGCTACGACCCAAAATAAGGTTGTAATACAGAGGGGCATCAACCACCTCCACATCTAGATTAACAGTTTTTCCTTCAACCCCTATAGGTAAGTCCTGCAAAATGCCATAAGGATGAAACCCTCGGCCATCAAAGGCCTTTAGAATCGTCGTGGATTGATTAAGTGTAGGAGAACCAAGGGCTTTCCAACACTGTATCGAGATAATACACGTTGAAGCTCCCTCATCAATCACAGTCCTAAAGCAAGGTCTGTTTTTGACTAACACTGGAATCTGGAAAGCCATTTGATGAGGTAAATGAGGTGTACTATTTTCTAAATTGAAGACTATGAGGTTTGAGTCCTGAAGATCAACAGCTCCTATAGCCAACAATAGAAATTTACGTTGTGCTGGACAAGATTGCAGCACCTCCAAAGCCGACATTATTGAAGGTGAAACAACTAAATCTTCAACAATGTTATAGTTCTAAGAAGCTCTCGCATGTGGATTGGAAGATGAATTTCGAAGTATACCTTTAGAAGGTGGTTTGATTACTAAGTTGGGATTAGGTTTCTCAATCTGTAGTGGATCGGAACGAGACGAAGCTAAGGTTGGTGGGTTCGAATTAGAAGATTCTGCTTCCTTACCACCAATAGGAATCTTACTTCCATAATGTTGTCATGTCGCAATCCTAACATGGGACATCATCATTATGGATTCTTCCGAGGCACTAGAGGAAGAACCTATCATCTTACTGTCTTGACCCGAAAAAGGATCCTTCAAAATAGTAGGTATTTGAGAACCTTTAACAATTTTCACAACCTCAGCACAATGTGGACAATCTCTTGTAAAATGCTCCTCATCATAGATGAGACAAGGATAGCGAGGTTTATGTTTCTCGTCAGTAGATTTAGGTTTATCTGATTTCTATTTCGAGTTTTGCTTATTCTTTTTCTTGCCTTTCTTCTTACTACCATATTTTGATTTGGCCGTAGATGATTCTATGACATGGACATCAGCAGAAATTTCAATTGAAGACTCTCCCTTCGAGGAATCTGGTAAAGTTATAATAGGAGAAGAATTCTTGGAGGATTTCTTCTTACTTTTGGTATTAACAATACCAATCATACCGTCAGCGGCGTGAGACCCTAAGGGAGGTGCAGTTATTTGATTTTGCTTTGGAAGGTCGGGGATTTTCTCGTGTAAAGTACCTGACTGCATATAAACTAAGTCAAGGTACTGAGCTTGAGCAATTACTTTCTCTTCGGTAACTACTCCTACCTTGGCTACATCTTCAGTTATTTTAGGTAATAATGATTTTACAAACCATTCTGCCAAAATTTGGTCCGGGATAAAAACTTTCACTAAACGACGTTGACGTCGCCATTCATGAATATGTTCTGAAATATATGTGGACGTCGACTGTTTTAAGGGAGTTAATAACTCCATTCCATTGTCATATCGGACTGGCAGCTGAAAATGAGTAAGGAAGGAAGTGGCTAACTGACTAAAATTGTAAAAAGAGCCTCGTGCCAACTCAATGTACCACTTGGCTACAAGGCCAATCAAAGTGCGTTGAAAAAGATGAAGATGAATTGAATCATCTATAATGGAATTCGATGCACACCAGAGATGGTTAAGTCATCACATGATTTGACGGATCTTCTCCTGACTTCCCCTCAAACTTTGGTATATCACTGGGCAACTTATTCGGCATTGGCGGCCAAAATGAAAGATAATTAATGGGATCATTTGTAAGGTGCAACAAGTCAGGTAAATCCAAAGTTGCTATAAATTGTAATTGACGGTTCGAATCCTGAAAACTTGGGGTCATAAGACCAGCCCCAGGAGGAGGATATCCAAGATAACTTGGAATCGGATTGGCATTTGGGATATTATATCCTCCTGGAAAACCAGGATTAACCGAACCATACTAGGGTTGTTGAGGTTGTTGATAAGTATACCCAGGGTACGGTTGATACTGATAGGACAGGCTCTGCACAACAGGACCAAATTGGTACTGTCCCTGGTATGGTTGATAAGTAAATTGAGGTTGACTTGTCACAACCGTACTAGGCCCAGATTGTCCTACAGGCATTGAAACCGAAGTTTGGATTGTAGGTCCGGACTGAGGTAAAGAGGCCTGAGGAGTTGATACAGGAACAGTAGAAACTGGAGCTGTTGATACTCCAGGAATAGGTGGGGTGGATTGAACAGAGGCCATAGTAGTTGTAGCAGACGTTTGAGGCGGAGTTCGAGGTGAACTAGGCCCAGGCCGATGAACTACAACAGGTGTAGAAGTTTGAGTAGTAGGTTGGACAGGTTGCTGGGATGAACCAGAAACCAAAGGTTGTCCAGATTGAGATGAAAAATGCACAATGGGTTGCGAAGTCTATTGATCCCACACCACGTTCATTCCGGGGTATGGACCCATAACAATTTGAGCATATTGAGGACCAAGACCAAGTTTAGTGTAAGGTTGATAATTATATGGTACATTTCCTATTCCTTGAACAAATGATTGACCTAAAGGTGGTTGGAAACCTTGAGGTTGGTATTGACCTTGAGGTTGGTATTGACCTTGCAGTTGGTACTGACCTTGAGGCACATATTGAAATTGAGGTTGACCTTGAGGTACATATTGGATTCACCCTCCCTAAGTTCGATAGCTGGTTGATCTTCGAGGAGGTTTATACCTTCGTCCGAACTTACAAGCTCTTCTATGGAAATGAGTCCAGAAGGAATATTCTGGGTAATGATACTTTCTACCCTGGGTGAACCAAGACCACTAGAAACAGGAGAAGCAAATCCTAAATATGGAGTAGTAGCAGGTTCAGTTTCAGGTTCAGAGATTTCAGGTTCTTTGGCTAATGAACTAGTAGGAGTAATACTACCAGTAACTTCGGAAAATGAGATTGGTTCAGAAATATGTTCTGTTGCTTGAACTAGATAATCATGATGTATGATTAACAAAGACTCTCCGGCCTCCGGTGACCCAACTCTACTTTCACTAGGTATGACAAGAGCTCGCAACCCTTCAAGTTGACTTGGTGTAAATTCGGGAGGCTGCCCCTGAAGTCGACAGGATTGTCTCGGTAATTCAGCCACGATTAATTATTTAATTACTTCACACAAAAACAAAGAAAATCTCAAAGAAACCACCTAAAGTCTCTAAGAACCAAACAATTGAAAGCACATGCAATAAATCTAAGAGATCAAACAACACAAACAGTATCTTTCCGGATCGAAAACACTAGTTGGTGATGAAATCCAACTTCGCAGAATTCAATACAGAAATGGCGGTTGGAACAGTTACCCTGACAACCTGCTTAATGAAATAGATTGGCACAAGTTTCTCCACTATAACCGTCTCGAGTGAAGATAACCCCCCAGAGAGTCCAAGTGAGTCAAGTTGACGTCTGCTCTAGGTACAGTGGGATCTTCCCTCCACCGCCACCTAGGAAAGAATCCTATATATTATCACCACTAAGGTTACCAACGGAAACAAATATACCTAGGGTAATAGTCTATGATCCGATACGCACGCAAGGGAAGAGTAACAAGCTCAATCCCCTTGAAGGCTCCTTGACATAATCCAAGGTTTACCAACAAGTGACCCCAGGCTTCTCGACAATGGTCAATCCGAGGTTTACTGTTTTTAATACGTGGATATCTTCTATCATTCCCAATGAGGAAGGATTGATTCCCACACTTGTTCAGATATGATCTCGCGCTTATCCTTTAAGAGGAGCTTTCCTAGACCATAGATGTAACAATTGGAATTTCTCCCTACCACAATATCGACTACTTGTTTGTTTAAACTATCTTGGAGAGTTAATTACTCCCTACTCCAAGATACTAGCCTAAGCTATGTTGGTGAAAAGAGCCCTAGAAAATAAAAAGATTGCTAGATGGATTTTATTTAAGTGTTAGTTTTATTGGTTGTTTCTTAAGTCAATGGGTGTAGAGATGAAACTTTATGGTGTGAAGACTTGACTCCAAAACACTAAAAAATGCACCTAAGATGATAAACAATTCCTTTTCTTTTCAATGAATTTCTAGCTAAAGAAGAGTTGAAAATGCAATTCTTTGAAAATCAAATCTTTCTCTTAACATACAACTGAAAAGAAAAAAAAAATTGTCTTTTTCAAAGAACTTCAAAAACGAGACTACTACTCACGGTCATGGAAAATCCCTTTTCTTTTCAACAATCACAAACTACAAAAACAAACAATTCTTTCAAGAGAGCTTTTAAGATTTCTATAAAAACTCTAAAAACTATTGAAAAAAAAAATTTCAACAAGCTTCTATAATTTCTATGAAATACTCAAAACTATAATCTAATCTTGAGATCTAAACAACATGGATTGAAAAGAAACTTGAAATATTTTGAGGATGCTTAACTTAGTTTTTTAGCTAACCAAGGATCAATTTGTTCAGATCAACAAACTAATTAAAAACACCCAATTATGTTTTAATAAAAAATGAAATTCGAAACTTTCAATCAAGTTTAATCAAAGTTTTGCAAAAGAGAAAAATGGGATCTAGCTCTCTTCAAGGATAGATTTCGTAAACTAGTCAAACTCGGCAAGAAGACCAGAGATAGCAGGGTGATCTAAGGCTCTAAGGCTTCTGATCTCTGAGCTATTATGAATACCAAGCAAAAATGAATCCAACAGGAAAAACTTCTAGAAAATCACTTCAAATGAGAATGCCAATGAAAACTAACTCACAAGGAACTTTTGTCAAGACAAGTGAAGATCTAGGCGTAAACTAACAACTATGGACAAAAACTAAACCTAACTGGGCGAAAGGATCTTAGGTTTTTCAAACTTTTGACAAGGTCTGCAGGCTCCCAGTAGAACCAGGTGCGGTACCGCCCTGTGGTAGACTATAACAGTGCAGACAGGTCCGCACTGTCCCTAACGCAGAAGGTGCAGTCCTCTTCCAAAAATCTGAAAAAAAAAAAAAAAAAAAAAAAAAAAAAAAAAAAAAAAAAAAAAAAAAAAATAAAAAAATAAAAATAATAAAATAAAAATAAAAAAAAAAAAAAATAAAAAAATAATAAAAATAAAAATAAAATAAAATAAAATTCAAACTAGGATCTAACAAGTACCCAATCCCACACACATCAAGGAAAAATCAGAAACCAAAACTCAAGTTTCTCAAGTCAAAGCAAAGACAAATTAAAAACCAAAACCAATCCCCAGCGGAGTCGCCAATTTTTGGCCGGATAAATCGTTCTCGCGGACAAGACCAATATCCCTAGTATCAAATGATATCTAGCAACAAGCAGCACAAGAAAATCTACTTTTCTCTAAACATGTTTCAATTCATAAATGAAAACTAAGAGGTGTAATAGACCCTACCTCAGTCCAACACTTGTTTGTGGCAGCTTTGTTCCAACAGCTTCAAGCAGTTCCCTTTTAATAACCTGCATACATAAACAAACACACATCAAAGAACACTTGCATAGATAATATAATAAAACATGTTCATTATGAAGATCAAGGAGCTCATAAAATAAACCATTAGAGACAGTTCATTGGGAAAAACAAACTTGATTGTATTAACTTTATGAATAAAAGAACCTTACAACCTTTGCCTTGATGTTGCACAAGCTCTTTTCAGGGTCCAGCAGGAATCTCCTCTACTTTGACAAGCCTCACTCACTTCCCAAATGAAATGAAAGGTATGTGATCTCTCCTCTCACAAGCTCATAAAGGAAGTCTAATTTCCAGAAGCATTTACCCTCAAGAATCTTCAGCTTTTAACCTCCCCTACAACCAGCCCAAAGCCTGAATTTATAGTGCAAATGGAGGAAGTTGCAGGTCCACCATTGAAGGGATAAGTTCCTCCTTCAATGGGATAAGTACCTCATATCATGGAGTTAGCTCCCTTAGTTATGGAATGGATGAACCAAGGTGGAGCAGACTTGCTAGCGTAATATTCCTTCTAGAAGCATCTAGAAGTCACCCAAGGTGAGTTTTTAAGAGCGAACTCACGCCTTTTTAACTTTTACAGGGGTTCGCACCCATCACTTAACAGACAGAGCAGTGAGGTTCACAGGGGACATGACCATTGAGTACGGTACTGCAGGCAATGCTAGGAGAAAGTATGAAACCAGGATTTAAGATATTTGTAAGGTCTTTCTCCCATTTTCAAGGCTTGACATGAAGAGATGAGGCTTAAGACTTGCAAAGGAGGTATGTGTGAGTGGTGATGGACTCACACAAACTGTAGAAAGTCATGGTGACAATTTTTTGTGTAACACACCCTCACACCACCTTGATCTCATAAACTAGTCCCAAGATCACAAAACCAAACCAAGCTTTGATGCCTCAATATTCCTTGATCATCCCTAGAAGAATTTTTCCATCTTCATCCACTTGTTGAGGGCTTCCAAGAGAAAACCATCTTCAGCCCCAATAATTTGGATTTTCTTAAGACCACCTCACCTAGATCGAATACCTTTTTGCAATCGAAAGCTCAACCAAGAAAGAATCCTCTCACACCATGGCTATCCAGAAATGGCGAAAAAAGGTTGAAGCCACTGTCAAAACCTGGTAAAACCCATGTCAGTGACAAAAAATGAACCAAATACACACATGTATTCAAAAACTAGTTAGGAAATCATACATGCAACCTAATACCTACAATTATTCCTACTGAAACTGCTTAATCCAACCTTTCCTTTCTTGATCCTTTCTTTCCTTATCCTTCCTTTGCTTGCTTTCTTCCTCATCTTGGTGCTCTTCTCCTCTTAGAAAACAATTCCAAAACAGAGCTGACAAAAGGTTGTGAACTAATCCTCATAAGCTTTTTTATCATTGAGGCCCCTAATTTCTTCATTTTCCATCATTTTTCCTTCAATTTCCCTCTCATGAAAATTTGTGACCTTTCATCTCCCTTCTCTCCTATTTTCCTTTATTTTCATAAATAAATGCCAATAATACCTTTTTTCCTTTTCAAAGCCTTTACCATTGTCTTTGCCAATTTCCCTTGGCCATAATAGGCAAGTGATGCCCACTAGGATGCTTTGCCCAACATCTAGCTTGGAATACATGTCCCATGACCTTGGTCTTATTTTTCCTTAATTAACTTTATTACATGAACTTTTAACCCAAGGCTATTAAAGACCCCAACCCCTTCGGCGAACATTGTCCTCGGTGTTTTATGACACCTATGACTAACAAGACCACTGAAAAGAAAAACATACTACCCATAGAGCTTTATAACCCGACTCACTGCATTATTTACAATGAACAACCTACTTAAAACAAACACCATAATGAAAAACATGATAACAATACCACTTATTAGAGCTTTATAACATATTTCATTGTGCGTTTTATAATATCAACCATACATAAATATGTACATATACCTAAAACTAATTTTCCTCCACCAAAAAATAACGAAGGATACATAGCTTGTATTTGATCAGTGATCTCCCATGTAGCTTCAGCAGGCCCAAAGTGCTTCCACTACACTTTAACATGCTCGATTGCTCTATTCCGAAGCATGACATGTTTCCACTGTAGTATGGATTGAGGTTCTCGTTGGAATTCTCATTAAGGCTCCACTTGCAATATATACCAATCAATTACATGATCAACATCCTTTACATATCTTTTAAGAAATGAAACATGGAAAACATCATGGAATTTTAATGTCAGAGGTAGTGAAAGTATGTAGATCATTGGTATGATCCTCTTAAGGATCTCAAAAGGCCCGCAATACCAATGTGCCAACTTGGCACATGAACCAATCCTCAAGGAGCTCTTCTTGGGCTTAATTTGCAAATACACATGTTCTCCAACTTGAAAATCCTTAAATGGGACTATCTTGCTCTACATAACTCTTTTGTTTATCATGTGTTGCCTTTATATTATCATTTATAACTTACAATTCTTGTTCCCTCCCTACCAACATCTCTAGTCCTATAAGTACTCTACTCACTAGATCACTCCAGTTGATGGGAGTATTACAAATCCACCCATAGAGTGCCTCAAACAGAGTCATCCTTAGTGACTCATGATAACCAGTGTTCTAAGAAAACTCAACTATTGGAAGATACTCCTCCCACTTCTGTTGTTGATGCATGACATGCATCCTCAAAATATCCTCTAGTATCCTGTTGACACTCTCTTTATGTCCATCTGTTTGTGGATGATAAGTTGTATTGAAGGCTAACTTTGTACCCAAACCTAAAAATAACTCCTTTCAAAACCTGGAAGTGAACTAAACATCTCTATTTTATACAATCCTCTTCGGAACACCATGCAACCTCAACATCTACCTGATGAAGACATGTGCTATATCACTAGCTGAATAAGTAGTCTTCATTGGAATTAAGTGAGCTACCTTGCTCAACTTGTCAACCACAACCATGATGGAATCGTGTTGCTTCAATGTCCTCAAAAAAATTGTAACGAAATTCATGTAAATGACCTCCAATTTCCACTTTGTAATTAGAATAGGTTGCAACAAACCAACTGGGTTCTTACACTCAAATTTCACCTATTGACAGTCTAAGAATCTAGCAAAAAACTATGCCACTTTCTTCTTTAAATTCAGCCAATAGTAGAATTTATTAACAACTGTCAATGTCTTATGATATCCTAGGTGACCTAAATATGGCTTGACATGAAACTCCCTCAAGATAATCTTATTGAGCTCACTGTCATCCGACACATAGATCCTGTCCCTAAATCTAACCAAGCCATCCACTGTGAGATGATAATCCACATCCTAATCACTTTTACCTTGCTATAAATTTTACCTAAGCTAATGATACCTGTCATCCTATTGTCCTTCTTGTAATATATGATCCTATAAATATGTTCCACAAGAGCTCACCATTGCAACATGGTTTACATCCACTCTCCTACTAAGAACATCTACGACCCTGTTCTTCTTCATTTAATGTACCTGATCTCAAATTCAAACTCACTCATCATTGCCAACCATCTAGCTTTCTTAGTATTCAGATTCGGCTGGTCAAACAAGTACCTCATCCCACTTTGATCACTCATTAATATAAACCTCCTACTAAGAGATTAGTGCCTCCACATCTTCAATGCATGAATGATCACTACTGACTCAAGATCATGAGTCACATAGTTCTTCTCATGCTCGTTTAGTTTCCTTGACTCATAGCACACCACCTATCCCCCCTTCATTAGGACTCTACCAAGTCCTCTCCTGCAAGAATTTGCGCACACCATAAACTCTTTATCTAGATCTGCGACCCTGTTCTCCTTCATTTAATGTACCTGGTCTCAAAGTCAAACTCACTGATCATCACCAACCATCTAGCTTGCTTGGTATTTAGATTCGGTTGCTCAAACAAGTACGGCATCCCACTCTGATCACTCATTAATATAAACTTCCTACTAAGAAGATAATGCCTCCACATATTCAATGCATGAATGATTGTTACCAACTCAAAGTCATGAGTCACATAGTTCTGCTCATGCTCATTCAGTGTCCTTGTCTCATAACACACCACCTATCCCTCCTACATCAGGACTCCACCAAGTTCTCTCTTGCAAGCATATGTGCACACCATGAACTCTTTATCTAGATCTACAATCTTTAACACTTTATCATTTGTAAGCAATTGCTTCAACTTCTCAAAACTTGTTGCACATTCCTCTATCCATTCAAAATTCTTTTCTTTAATCTGCAATGATGTATTAGGATATGAAATTTGTGAGAAGTTCCTAATGAACCTCCTATAGTGACTTTCTAGCCCCATGAATGATATAACCTCATCCAAATTCTTAGGAGCTTCCCACTCCATGATAGCTCTTATATTTTCTAAATCCATTGTTATGTCTTCCTTGTAAACAATGTGTCCCAAGTAATGTACCTTTGTCTAAAATAAGTTGCATTTAATAAGTGTGGCATACAACTGATGCTTTCTCAGCAATCTCAATACTGTTGCTAAGTGATTGACATGCTCTTCCACATTCTTATAATATATCAATATATCATAAATGAATACAATAACTAACTTGTCTAGATAAGGACATAATACAATATTGATCAAGCACATGAAAGTAGCTGGAACATTAGTCAAACGAAAAGGAACTGCAACAAACTCATAATTCCCATACCTGGTCTAGAAAGTGGTCTTGTAGATGTCCTCTTCTTTGATGCATACTTGATGGTATCCTAATCTCAAATAAATCTTTGAGAACACTGCTACTCCCTTCAACTGGTCAAACAAGTTATTGGTCCTCGACAATGAATATTTGTTCTTTATAGTGACCTTTTTCAGTTGCCTGTAGTCAATGAACAATATAATATTACTATCCTTCTTCTTCACAAACAACACCGGTGCACCCCAAGGTGACACAATTGGCATAATGTATCCTTTGTCAAGAATTTCCTTCAACTGCAACTTCAATTCCACTAGCTCTTGAGTGCTCATCCTATAAGGTGCCTTTGGTGTTGAAGCATCTCCTGGTATCAACTTAATGTTGGGTTGTGTTATATTCTTTCCACGACTAGCCCATGTAGTTAACCGGGGGTTAGAAGGGGGGCGGAGGCACCCCTTTGTTGCGTCGATTGCGTAACGGGGGGGTCAAAGGGGTTTGAGGGGTGTAGGTAACCCCACTCTATGGGGTCTGAGGCAGCGCCCCAGAAAATTTTGGTTTTGGAACCTATGTTAGGATAGGCGAACCCACCTATGGTTTTGTGCATGATTTTCACATATGTTTTTGGATGCGATGGTTTTCAGTTCATGGTTTTAGACGTGATGATTTTCGATCCATGGTTTTCGACATGGTGGTTCTCAATCCATGGTATTGGATGCTTCGGCATGTATAAATATGTATTATAACATTGAAAGGAACATAATGAAAAATCAAGCTAGTAGTCCCGGTTTTGGAATCCAAGCAAAAATCTCTGTGTATATGTGTTTTATGTGTTATGATCTCGCATTGTTTATTTTATGTGTCTTAGAATTCATATGCTGGTAATTTCTATATAGGGTTAAAACCTACATTTGGTATCGGAGCTATTTTGGTTTCAAGGGGACACCAGTGTTGCTAATGGGTTTCACTCAAGCCTATGGTAAATCCTGTTCAATGGAAGATCTACAAGATCGATTCTGGTGGTGAAAGAAGATGGTGAGAAGTGGAAATATAGAGATCGAGAAATTTAATGGTCAGAGTTTTGAATTGTGGAAACTCAAGATGGAGGATATGTTGGTGGATAAAGATCAACGGATTGTGGTAGATCTAGGTATAAACCAATGGGAGTGTCCGATGAAGAATGGAAGAAGTTGGATCAGAAGGCAAAGAGCACAATACGATTGTGTGTCTTAGATTCAGTATTTTTGAATGTATCAAGGGAGGCTATGGAAAAGGATTTGTGGGAAAAGTTAGGGACTTTGTACCAATCTAAGTCTCTGGTGAATAAATTGTTCCTACGGAAAACGTTGTATAATCTGAGGATGAAAGATGGAGACTCAGTGACAGAGCATCTAGATGCATTTAATACTGTGGTAACTCAGTTAGCATCTTTTGATATTGAAATTTCAGATGAAGATAAGTGCATCAATTTGTTGTGTTCTCTAGTAGATTTGTGGGATAGTCTGTTTATTGCAATAGGTAGCAATGCAACTGCCTTGCATTTTGATGAAATAGTTTCATCCTTGCTGGATGAGATGGAAAAATATGGAGAGCCAGAATGGTGATTCCTTGTCTGTATGAGTATGGTCCTAGAACATAAACAAAAATAAGTCATCGAGTGGGAGATCTAAATCTAGAGGGAGATCTAAATTTCCAGGAAAACCTGTAAAGGTGTTGTGTTAGAAATGCAGAAAGGAAGGGCACTACAAAAGCGACTGTAAATCTAAATCTCCTAATAAAGGAAATGGATCTGATGATTTTCCTTCTGCAAAGGCGAAAACCACCTCAGATGAAGGTGGGGATGTGTACTTGGCTTCTCCAAGCACACATGTAGATCATGAGGCATGGTTGATTGACTCAGGTGCATCCTTTCACTTCACTTCCCATAGAGAGTGGTTCTATGAGTATGAGAAATACGATGGTGGTGATGTCTTCCTATGGGATGATAGGAAGGCTAGAATCATTGGTCATGGAAAAGTAAAGTTGAAGTTGCAAGGTGGAAGGTTTAGAACACTTCCAGGTGTTCTACATATTCCTACATTGGCTAGAAATTTCATTTCTGTAAGCAAGTTGGATGATGCAAGTGTAAAAATAGTATTTGAGAAGGATACCTGCAAGATGGTTTGGGGAGAACTAGGATTGATGTGGGGAGTTCAGATTGAAACTCTGTACAAGCTACAAGGTAGCATGGTTGTTGATGGGTGCAACAGTTCTGTGGTTCCTAAAAGTGGAGCAGAAAATCTAGTGGTCTCTGGAGAGAAGCCCATGTTCTCACATCAAAGGCTTGGACATATTGGAGAGAAGGGCCTTTGAATACTTCATGGTAAAGGTATGGTAGAAGGTATGAGTAATAGTTCTCTGGATTTTGATTTCCCTGAAAATTGTGTATATGGGAATTAGAATTAGGTGAGTTTCCCCTCTAGTGGTAAGAGGGTGAAACAAATATTAGAGCTTATGCATAATGATGTGTTTGGACCTGTGAACGTTCCATCACAGGGTAAGTCTGTTTACTATGTATCATTTATAGATGAATTCTCAAGGAATACATGGATATATTCCCTAAGAAGAAATCAGTCTTTGACAGGTTTAAAAAATTCAAGGCTCTGGTGGAAAATCAAGCGCAGAAGAAGATAAAGGTGTTGAGGATAGATAACGGTGGAGAGTTTTTTAGTAAGGAATTTGAAGAATTATGTAATAATTGTGGTATAGCACAGTAGAAGACTACTCCATATACACCTCAACAAAATGAAGTTGCAAAAAGAATGAAAAAGACGTTGATGGAAAGGACAAGAAGCATGCTCAATGGTTCCAGGTTAGGACAAGAATTCTACGCAGAGGCGGTGGAGACAACATGTTACCTAGTCAATAGATCACCTTCATCAGCGTTGGAGGATAAAACTCCACAAGAGGTATGGACTGGTAAGAAACCCTCTCTTTCACATCTGAGGGTATTTGGATGTGATGCATATGTACATGTTCCAAAGGAGAAACAAACCAAGTTGGATAGTAAATATGAAAAGTGCATCTTTATTGGGTATAAGGACAATTTAAAAGGGTTATAAGCTTTGGAACCCAGTAACAAGGAAGGTTGTGTACAACCGAGATGTGGTGTTCAGAGAGGTGAAAGATGTTATTAAACATGAAGCCCAACCAAAGGAACCTGAGAAGATAGATTTTGACTTAAAGGAGGAAGAATCATACTCTACGTCAAAGGAGGAATCAGAAGATGAAGAGCCACAAACACTGGGTGTCAGAAGATCAGTTCGTGAAAGAAGTGAGCCAGAAAGTGTTTCCAGAAAAGCTAGTGTCTTTTCAATCTGCCTGTCCCACTAAGATGGGTAGCTATCTTAGAAACAAACAATCAAAGAAAATTGTGATTTCCTTTATGTATGATAGATAAGAGAGAAGCAGAGGGGACCAACCTGGATCTTCTACTTGGCTCCTTGCTTGTTTCCTCTCTCCCTTGATAGAGCTTTCCACTCCTCTCCTACTTGTTCCACTTTAGAGAATACCTATAGAGGCAAAGCAACAAAACACCATCAAAGCATCTCAATGTATAATATCATAAACAATGTAGATCATAAATACATTGACGATACAATTGCATCCACAAATAACAATATCCACAAATACACAGTTATATGGAGGAAAGCTCAAAGAACTTTATTAATAGTAAAAGAGAGGATTACAACCCAGCTGTCTGATCTAGCATCATCCTCCCAACATCAAAGCCCTCTTCACCTCATGAAAAGAAAGATCACCCAACAGTATAATGCTCCTTCTCAAAGACAAACCAGCAACACTTCTTTACAAATTACAAAGTTCCAACCTCTAGATCTCTCAGATGAGGGATCCGTTTATAGATATTTGCAGAGGTGTGAATCAGCTCTGGGTTTTTGATTAGTGGCATTCCACTGATAGTTCTTGCTTCCACTTGGAGATTTCATTGATTGCTTATTCATCCATGGGCGAATTGAGAGAGGCAAGTGTCATATGAGAAGTTTCTAGAATATTCTCTGGGTATCCACTTAGCAAAATGTCTCTACCATTTGTCTACTCTCACTCATCACACCCTACAGAAGGCTCTTTCAGTATGCATCGCACTTGGCTGGTGTAGCAGCCAGTATGCATCACACCTTGGCCATGGAGTAGTCAGTATGGTCTAGTTTTGGCCAGTTCTGAGTGGTTTTTTAGGTGGAACTTCTGGGAAATGATGTAATCAGTTGACCATGATTCTTTAGGGTATGAAACAACAATTTGAGGGGTTAAAGAGCCCTTGGTTTATTGACATCTATGATTGGGGTTGCAGTGCCCAAATATGTCTATAAAAGTTGACCCCTAAAGCATGAGGTCGTAAATCTTCTGATGTCGGGTGAAATGCTTTATCATGAGGATCCGAGGCATTCGAACTAGAAGGTGACCTATATAAAATACAATAAAATACATCATCATCATATTATTTTCATGATCTAGCTGAGGTAGGCATTCCCATGCTCAGCTGTATAAATTCATTTTCATGTACATAGGATAGATGATCGTCTGCTATTGCAGACTGGTGATTCTTTGTACGTAGAGTCATCATCCTTTAACTTGGATGATCATTTGTGTAGCTTCTATGTACATTTGATGCCTTTATATTCCTAAATATATCGCAGCCCGGATGGATGAAACTAGATCTAGGGTTTTCAAACTCGTTCAATCTTTGCTCGATGTACAAGTCGATCCATGTGAAAATATGTTCTGAAGTCGAACATGGAAAGACATCACCTGATTACCAGCCAATGATGTAAGTTGTTAACAAGTACGATATGAATCACCAATAATGATAATGAACCTCAAGGTACTACAGTACAATTCATGTGGCATGAATATATGATTTGATGTCGAACACCACGCAAAATCTTTAGTTCAAACGCCATTAATGTAAACTTGTCGCTAGAAGTGAGAAAATTGCCATTGAGACATGCAAGCTTCAAAGTACTGAAAGGGTTGTTCCTAAGTCAACTTCTTGGATAATGAGCTGTTGTCGATAAGAAGTGACCCGTTGTAGGAGGGCCTTAATGTATCCCACATCTACAACATGAAACGAAGCAAATGATTTTCTGGAGGTGAAAAAGATCTAATGATACAAGGTTTAGAAATGGCAGTCATGAAAAATGGAGGGTTAAGGTATTGCACTGGATAAGGTGCTAGCTGGGTCGTGAATTCTCTGAATGACTTCTCTTGAACATGTCGGTGACACTAAGATGGATTAGTAGTGTTAACCCAAAAAGATGGATGGTGTGGAGGACCACTAGTGATATGGCCGGTGAATGGAATAACCCAACCCGACTCAATCATGGTGACAGAGTGAAAGTGTCATGTTAAAGAGCGACCTACTACCAATGAAGTTATTCAAGTTTTCTTCCCTTTTTCCCCAGTCATTGCTAACCAGTACCTCTTTATTTTTGTCAAGCTTGAGGAGGATAACATGTGCTTGTTCTATAATTTTTCCTTCGGGCAAATCTATCGCTATGTTTTGCTGAGTGTAGCGACAATGAAACTCGCTCTTGTTCGGATGGACAAGTTTGTCACTATTGTTTTAACGAGTTTAACAACAAGGATAACTAGGTCCTTTTAATCTTTAGAGAGTTTGAAAAGGGATGAAAAGGAAACTCTAGCAGTCCTTTTTCATAGCCTAATCCCTTAAGTCCAAAAAAGTATAAAATAATACCAAAGGGATGACTTTTCGATCACTTTAGCGAGCTGAAAAAGACAAGTGCTCGATCTTTTTGTGGAATGATCCCTCAAGTCCAAAAAGATTAAAATGCAGAGGAGGGATGGCACTTCCCCTTACTTTAATGAGCTGGAAAGGCCAGTAGCTCAGCAATCTTTTCATATGTTAACAAGTGTAAAAAGATCTTAAAAGAGACTCGTTTTTGGAGGAATGGGTGATGTTTTCGGGTAGCAACTGGTTCGAGGTAAGTTTGGAATTTCTAAAAACATGGCAGTGTGAAGAGGGTGGCTAACAAGATCACTCATTGCAGTTGTTCCTCAAAAGGGTAAACAATCAAGTGGAAGCACATGATTGGCCAAAAGAATGGAGGTGACGGTAAGAACACAACCAAGACTTGAAAGGTTGATAGCATGGCAATCACAGAAGTCATTTACTGAATGCGGGTTTATTTTTTAATGAGCTTGAACCTTGCGTTAACATATGCTCAGTGGTGGGTTTATTTTTTAAAAAGCTTGAACCTTGCAGAAACATTGCTCATTCCAGTCATTTTAAAGATGTCTCTCATTAGTAGGTTCATTTTTTAGTGAGCTTGCACCATGCAAAACTTTGTTGATTGCCTCTTTATGTAGGCTAGAAACGACCAAACTACAGAGCTAACTACACTAAGAGCTAAGGAACTACTAAAATTAGATTGGGTGGTTTTGTCTTTTGCCTAGATGCAACCTTTCCTTTTCTTTGTCTACACGACACAGACAAAGGTGACTGGTGGTTAGACCAATCATCTAACCTAAGAAGTTGAAACTAAAAAGCTAAAGACGCTAAAAAGCTAAAAATTGAAATTGGTCACTTTTTAATTGCATAAAAAGCGTTGCATGCCCCCAGGTATTGAGAAAACAAGAGTTTCCAGGTCATCATATGGAAGTCCCTATGGTTAGGAAAGATTATTTCTGTTAGTGGTTAAACAAAAAAACTTCCTTGGCTTTGTCCATCGAAATAGACAAAGGTGAATGGTGTGAGCTTCCAATCACATAACCTACGAGGAGATAACTATTTTAGACTGATTCCATATCCTACAAGGAAATGGTGTTTCAGACCAATCATATAACCTACAAGGAAATCTATTTTTTTAGCTGGGTTCGCCTGCCGAAGCAAACCAGGGTGCATGCCCCCTAAGCTTCGTTACATTCATCGGACTACTCGCAGTAATTAGGTGGATGAACTGAAGGTTGAAGAGATATTCTTGATGTAAAGAGACCATTTAGGGATGATGTTTGACTCATAACTGCATTTTAACTCGGAAATGAAAGCTGGTCGAAAAGTTGCACCACTTTTCCTTCATGCGGGAAACACATCACTCGAAAGAGTGTGGAAACAATAGCTTGCATGCTATAAACGTAGTCATGCCCAAGAAGTAGATTTTAGTCTAATGGCCCTTGGATTACCATCACGTTCAAGTGAACGGTTTTCCTTTTCAGAGTTATAGGCAACTTCGGAAGGATCCCTAATGGTCGACTGGTTCCTTTGTTAAAGCCTGACAAATTTTGTGTCTCAGGCAGAAGCGATGGTGAACCAAGCACTTTCTAGGAAGTTGAGGAAAGGATACTCACTGAAGCCCCTTCATCTATGATAGTGCCAAACACGATCATTTTGTAAACTTGTACTATGATTCGGAATGGTACATTATATGGAAGGCGGGGTCTCACTAGTTGATTCCAATCGAAGGAAATGACTAGACTGCTTGGAGGGGGTACCGGATAAATGACTAGATGAACCCCATGAACTGGGGGACTTTCCTCTTGTTGTAAAGGAATGGGCAGATTGCCCCCAAGTTCAACAGACTCTGTATTAACAAAAAGAATTTGGACAGTATTGTTCTCATTCTCTTTGGAAATTGTATTGTTTGAAGGTGGACCTTCTCAAGGCAAGATTGGGTCGACTGCCATCTCAACCTGTTGACTTTGGTCTAGTATGGACTTAGAAGGTTTACTTTTAACGATAAGCGATTCAACCAATGATTGAGTTACATTAGTTGGGTTTTCAACTAGCAATGGACTTGGTAAGAGTTTCTTGTATCTAGGTGGGAGTCCCTACAGCAAAGCAGGACGGTTATCGAAGACACTCTTGGCTTCATCCATAAAAGGACAACGTTGAAGGGCATGATCAACGTCACATAACCTACATGTAAATCTGACCTTTCCTTTCTATTTATTGACTTCATTTTCACTAGTTGATGGTGTGTTGTCAACATGATTTCCAAAGGTTTGATGACACCGGACAGAGAGAACGGGGAGACCATTCTCTCAAGATTCGCGGAATGCAAGGACAATCTCAATGAAGGTGGTCTCCCTTGAAAATTATTCATGGAGATCTGTGCTTGCAAATTTTGGTGTGTGGATTTTCACCAGATGATTCATGGTTTCCCCCTTGCTTAGCCAACTTCTTCTTCTTCTCCTTTACTTTCTTCTTCTTCTCAACCACTTGGTTTTTAGTATCACTAGTTTCACCAAGTGAAGAGGAAGAAGGGGAGGGAGAAATAAATGAAGTAGAAGGTGAAGGGGAAACTTCCGTATCATCTAGTTGCTGATTTGATTGCTAAGGAATCATGGTATTTTGAACGACAGAGGCTAACAATAGCCGTACTGGCAGGCCGATTGTGATTCCCGGCAGGGACAATGTAGCCATATACGGAGCATCAATATCTCCCCAAGAAGATAAGGGGCTAGGATTTCCCCCAAGAGGGATTCCTTGATCGGTGGACTCCATTTGCTCAACCTAAGATCAACGAAGGAACAGGGATGTTATTCTGAATTAAATAAATTTTAATGACGCTTTCACACAAGTTTGCTTTTTCAATTTTTAAGAGTCGAGAAAAATCTAAAGATGACTCTAGTCGCCTTTGATTTTTAATGAGCCTAAAGTATAAGTGCTCATATGGACCTTTTCTTTTAAGGAGTCGAAAAGGAACTAAAGTGAATACTCTAGAAATATAGACAAAGGGATTACCAAACCAATCACAAAACTACAAAATACACCTTGGTGGTAAATTAAAAATAAATTACTAAGGACTTATGTATGATAGTCAATCTTTCTGAATGTTGTGTTCAGTGCGTTGCGATCAATAGGGCGACAAACATGGCTTCCTATGGATAAAGGATATTAGCCTGTTGTGGTCTCCCAATATATACTCGACGGTACAGGGAGCACAAGTTTGTACTAGTACTTCTCATATCAAAGATGAGGAATCACCCAACCTTGGATGAAAACGATAGTTACCAAGTTTAACAACACCAGAACATGTCTCTAGCCTAGACCTCTAGATGTGTTGCATTAGGTTCCAAAGCATTGTTATGTTCATTGAGATTTATTTTAGAGTTGATCTTGCTTAGAAGTTTGTCTTTCAAGGTTCACTGTGTGATGTAGATGTAAAATTCCTAAATATGTAATCTAAAATGATAAACAATCGTTTATTTTAGCAATGAAAATCCTAGCTACTAAGGAAAGAAGATTACGATTCTTTCAACAGAGAGCAGAGAGCACACACTAAATGCACTTTTCCTAAATAATTTTCGTACACAGTCTAAGTGAAAATGAAGATGCATGTATTTGTTTTTCATTTCCTTAATGTGAGAATGCCAAAAAGGAAAACTAAGTACAAATCTGAACTATTTTCTTCAAAGCAACACTTTGATAATTTCTTCTCAAAATGAAAGGAAGGCTAAAATGACACTTTTTGATTTCGAATAGAAAACTTCTTTCGACACTTTAAATATGACAATTAAAATCAAATACAATGGAAAAAGTACAATCAAATATCAAGAACAGGAAGACTTTACGACACTCTTCCTTTTGACTCAAAATGGCAGTTAGGACACTTATTTGCATCAAAAACGACAGTTCGATAAAGCTACTTTTGACAAAGAAAGACTATAAATGATAGACAAATACATAAATAAAATTTACAAATCCCTATCAATGGAGGCTGAATAATGTAAAGGAAAGAGGCTTCAGCAATAAGATACTAATCCTGAGCAACAAAACTACTGAATAGTGCTGAAAACAAGGAGGAAAAACCAAATTTCAAAGAGAGAAATAGTATCATTCAGTCATCACACCTATCCCTAAGGGAAACATGGATGCATCTCACCTGCAACACATGGGAGGTGCAATGCATACAGGTTGCTAGTTACAGACAGTGAGATGGGCTAGGGAATGAAACTGAATTTGGTTTTTGCTCAAAATTTGCAACTAAGTTCAGTGACTTAAGCTGACCTATGATAGACAGTAAAAAAAGAAAGTATAGGGGTATGATCTTATGAGGTTATTGAGCTACCACAAGGGCGTTTAGGATGCTTTTAAGTCAGATGTTCAGTTCATAAACCAACCCAGCGATTGAATGAAGTAGCATTCATCTACTTTGCAGTTGCATAGCAAAAGAAGTCCAAAGGCTAGCTAGCTAACTTCAGGCTCCATCTGTAGTTTATAAAGCAAACAACAATAAAAAACAAACAAACTATTCGCTCCCCGGCAAAATTGCCATTTTTTTTCCGGGAAAACTAGTGTCTTTTCGATCTGTTAGTCCCACTAAGACGGGTAGCTATCTTAGAAACAAAAAATCAAAGAAAATTACGATTTCCTTTATTTATGATAGATAAGAGAGAAGCAAAGGGGACCAACCTGGATCTTCCGCTTGGCTCCTTGTTTGTTTCCTCTCTCCCTTGATAGAGCTTTCCACTCCTCTCCTACTTGTCTCACTTTAGAGAATACCTGCAGAGGAAAAGCAACAAAACACCATCAAAGCATTTCAATCTATAATATCATAAACAATGCAGAATCATAAATACGTTGACCACACAATTGAATCCACAAATAACAAGATTCACAAATATACGATTAGATGGAGGAAAACTCAAAGAACTTTATTAATGGTAGAAGAAAGGGTTACAACCCAGCTATCTGATCCAACATCATCCTTCCAGCATCAAAGCCCTCTTCACCTCATGAAAAGCAAGATCACCCAACAGAACAATGCTCCTTCTCAAAGACAAACCAACAACACTTCTTTACAAATTACAAAGTTCCAACCTCTAGATCTCTTAGATGAGGGATCCATTTATAGATATTTGTAGAGGTGTGAGTCAGCTCTGGGTTTTTGATTAGTGTCATTCCACTAATAGTTCTTGGTTCTACTTGGAAATTTCATTGATCTCTTACTCATCCCTGGGCGAATTTAGAGAGGCAAGTGTCATATGAGAAGTTTCTAGAAGATTCTCTGGGTATCCACTTAGCAAACTATCTCTGCTATTTGTCTACTCTCGCTCATAGCAACCTACAGAAGGCTCTTTCAATATGCATTGCACCTGGCTAGTGTAGCAACCAATATGCATCGCACCTTGACCATGGAGTAGTCAGTATGGTCCAGTTTTGGCTAGTTCTGAGTTGTTTTTCAGGTGGAACTTCTGGGAAATGATGTAATCAGTTGACCATGATTCTTCAGTGTATGAAACAACACTTTTAGGGGTTAAAGAGCCCTTGGTTTATCGACATATATGTTTGGGGTTGCAGTGCCCAAATATGTCTATAACAAAAAGGTATAGTCCATCTGCTTTCTGTTCAATTTTTTCTTTATCTATTATTGATGATGATCCCAGAACTGTGAAGAAAACAGTAGATTCAGAGGATTTAAAACTCTGGAAAGAGGCCATGGTTGATGAAATGGCACCTTTTCACAAAAATGAGGCTTTGGATCTAGTGGAGTTACTGGCTGGAAGGAAACCCATTGGCAACATATGGGTGTTCAAGAAAAAGACAAATGCAGAAGGAAAGGTGGAGAAACACAAAGCTCAGTTGGTAGAAAAAGGTTATTCCTAGGTGCTGAGAATTTATTTTGGTGATATTTTTTCTCCTATTGCCAAGCTAATTTCTATTAGATTACTTTTATATGTTGTTGTTGCTTCTGATTTTGAGGTAGAATAGATGGATGTGAAGACAACATTTCTTCACAGGGATCTAGAAGAGGAAATCTACATGAAGCAACCTGAAGGCTTTACACTGAATGGTAAGAAAGAACTAGTATGCAACTTAAAGAAGTCTCTGTATGGGTTAAAACAATCACCAAGGATGTGGTATTAGAAATTTGATACATTTATATGGGGACTTGGCTTCACCAGAAGCAAAGCAGATCACTGTGTGTATTTTAAATTAATTGGTGACAGTGTTATTTATTTGGTCTTGTATGTGGATGATATGTTGCTGGTTGGAAATGACAAAGAAATTATCCAGGATTTGCAAACCCAATTGTCCTCCAAATTCGACATGAAAGATCTTGGTGCTAAAAATTATATTTTGGGCATGGAAATTAAAAAACATCGGGCAAAGAGGAAGCTTTGGTTAAACCAGAGGAAGTATGTAGAGACAATATTGCAAAAATATAATATGTAGGATAGTAAACCGGTGAAGGTTCCTATTTCTATAGGTGTAAAGTTATCTGTTGAACAGTGTCCTGAGACACAAGAAGAGGAAGAGGACATGTCCCGTGTTCCATATGCAAGTGCAGTCAGTAGCCTGATGTATGTAATGGTCTCTACTAGACCAGACATTGCACATGTAGTGGGAGTATTGAGTAGTTTTATGTCAAAACCAAGAAAGGAGCATTGGACAACAGTGAAGAGGGTTTTCAAGTATTTGCATGGCACTAGTGATTATGGTTTGTGCTACCAAGGAAGATCAAAATTGAACAGAGTGTTATATATTCGTGGCTTTGTTGATGCAGACTGGGCTGAAGATCTGGATCAGAAAAGATCTACAAGTGGGTATGTCTTTAAACTATTTGGAGGTGCAGTTAGTTGGATGAGTAAGAAACAATCTGTAGTGGCAATATCAACTATAGAGGCAGAATACATGGCAGCCACTCATGCAAGCTAGGAAGCAGTTTGGTCGTAGAGATTGTGTTCAAGTATGGGGTTAGTATAGGGAGCTATAAGGATAGACTGTGACAGCCAAAGTGCAATTTTCTTGGCAGAGAACCCTACATATCATTCAAATACAAAGCACATTGATGTTAAGTATCACTTTGTGAGGGATATGATAGAAGACAAAAAGGTGTTGCTGGTAAAGGTGGACACTTTGAAGAATACTGCAGATGCATTGACAAAATCTGTGAGCTCTGAGAAGTTCTCTTTGGGTAGAGAAACAATGGGCATTGTAGTGCTGGATAAATGACTAAGCTCTCTTGCGACCCCCTATGTAAAGAAAACAACAAGTTAGAGAATGTTGGGTTGTGTTATATTCTTTCCACAACTAGCCCACATAGTTAACGGGGGATTAGAAGAGGGGCAAATCCCCCACTCATTGCACCGATTGCATAGCGGGTGGGTCATAGGGGGTTTGAGGGGTGTAGGTAACCCTACTCTATGTTAGGTTGTGTGGACCCACCTATGGTTTTGTGCATTATTTTCACACATGTTTTTGGGTGCGCTGGTTTTCAATCCATGGTTTTGGATGCAATGGTTTTCAGTCCATGGTATTGGATGCTTCGGCATGTATAAATATGTATTATAACATTGAAAGGAACATAATGAAGAATCAAGCTGGTAGTCTCGGTTTTGGGATCCAAGGGAAAATCTCTGTGTATATGTGTTTTATGTGTTATGCTCTTGCATTGTTTATTTTATGTGTTTTAGAACTCGTACGTAGGTAATTTCTGTACGGGGTTAAAACCTACACTTAATAGGAAAGTACACTTCCCTATGAGGAGGAAACTCTAAAATATCTACTAGAAACAAATCCTAAAATTGTTGCAATATAGGGTACCCCTCGAATATTTTTGCATCCTGAACATGCTTACACTTGTCACTAGAAATATGGACTACAAATAGTACACACCCTTCCTGCAGCTGCCCTTAGCTTGCATAGCTGTAATCATCCTCACTAATGTAGTCTTCTTCCTTCCCTGTAAGATTATTTTTTCTCCATTATCATCCATGCACTCAATAGCCTTTTAATAGCAATCTACGTTGGTTTTGTGGAGGTACAACCAACCCATACCCAGAGCATACAATATTACCCCAATGGAAACACATTTAGATATGTTGTTGTATGGATACCATTAAGCTAAAATGCATAAGCTCTTAACCAGTTATGAACTTTCTTCTTAGTACGTATAACCAACTGCACCAACTATGATTCTGCGTGCACGTCATTTCTCAAACCACACTTATCCACCTATTGGGATGGGGAACCCCAGGTTTAAGTTTTGTCTCAATTTTGATGTAATATTGTAAAATCTCCACATTTGAGGAGTGGAGCATGAATAACACAGAACGTTAAGAGTCAAAGGGTATTTTAGGTAGGCCAAAGGCCCTTACTTTCTAAAAGGATGAGCTATTTTGATTTCTACAAATGGTTCACAGACCATGGTAATGTAATGTAAAAACTATAAAAGGAAGTCATCTAGGAGTCATTAGGAAGTTATTAAGTCAGTTGATGAATGAGATCTTGAGTCTATTTTGTCTATAATTCTATATTCTTGTGAAGGGGAAGGCTCCTACAGTAGAGTGCGTAGAGACCTTCGTAAGTCTGCAGTTGAATGCGCGGGCTCCTATAGTTGTGTGCGCAGGGTCAGAAAAAGTGTATTCATTAAATATCTGAAGTAATAAAGCATAATTGAAGGAATTATGTGCATTCTCTGTATATTTATATGTTTTTGTGTTTATTCTTAGTTATGATTTGATTCTTTGTAATATTTCTTTAGTTGCATCACGTCCAGATCTACTTTTATATGATAACTTATGCATGTTAGAACAACTAGGCGAAGCTCATATATCTAGTTAAGTAGAAATCACTTTAAGTCTGTGATTCTAAAGCTAAGGGTTTGTAAAGAGTGGATTGAGCCTGAGATTAAAGAAACGCCTCGCTACTACATCATATAGTCTTCTAGATGTAGAAACCTAGTTCTAGCATCCCCTAATATTGCTTCAGGTGAGACTACAGCCTACGTTAAGCGGCTTGTTTCTGAAATGGTCTATAGTGTATGGTTTTATTGGTTAGTGTATCTAACTCTAAACCTAGGTCTAATCCCCTTCAAGCCAACAAATGGTTCCATTGTTGGGACCGAAATCTATCTGATGGATGTGTGATGTGGCGTCTATGGATACCAACTATGAAAGAACTTGAGAAGAGGGTAGATTAGAATGTTATAGACATTTTTGGGCACTGCAACCCCAATCATAAATGTCCATAAACTGAGGGCTCCTCAGCCCCTAAAATTGTTTCTTCACTACCTAGAGGAACACAGTCAGGTGATTGCATAATCTCCCAGCAGTTTTCCACTAAAAACTGCTCAGAAATAGTCAAAACTGGACCATACTGAATACCCAGTGTAGGGTGCGATGGGTGAGAATGGACAAATGGCAGAGACAGTTTACGAGGTGGAAGATCATAGAATCTTCCAGAAGCTTCCCCTCTGACACTTGCCTGTCTATTTTTGACCAAGGATGAGTAAGAGATCATCAGTCTCTAAGTGGAATCAAGAACTATTAGAGAGAGGACACTAATCAAGACCCCAGAAGATGACTCACCCCCCTACAATCATCTATATATGGATCCCTCATCACAGAGATGAGAAGGCTGGAATCTTGTATCTTGTAAAGAATTGTTGTTGGTTTTCTGGTGAAACTTCATAGTGTTGGGTGATCTAAGCTTTACTTGAGGTGAAGAAGGGATTTCTTGCTGGAGGATGATGCTGGGTCAGAACAATTGGTTGTAATCCTCTTGTTATTATTGATATTAATAAAGTTATTCAAGTTTTACTCCACATTCTTGTATGTTTGATTGTATACGCATTTGTGTGGTCAATACATATCTGGTCCTGTGTTATTTATGAATATAGATCTATGTTCTTCGATAGTATTATGCTGCTTTGATTCCACAGGTTCTCTTTGAAGCTGGGCAGATGAAGAAGAAGTGGCAAAGATCTATCAGGAAGGAGAGGAATCAAGCAGGGAACCAAGCGCAAAACTAAGGTTGGTGTCCTTTGTTCCACTCTTATCTATTTTTCATAAAGGAAAGCGAAAGTAGTCTTTACTTGTTTGTTTCTAAGATAGCTACCAGTCTTAGTGGTAATAGCAGCTCCGAGTGGACACTATTCCCGGTAACAAAATGGCAACTCCACTGGGGAACGAATAGATTGTTTGTTAGTCTATCTTTGTTTGTTTTATAAACTTGCAGACAGAGCCTGAAGTCAAGCCAGCTAGCCTTCTAACTTCATTTGTTATGCAAATGCAAAGTAGATAAATGTTGCTTCAGTCTATCTCCAGGTTTTGTTTATAAATTGAACGATCGATCTACAAACGTTCTAATTGCCCTAAGTGGTGGCTCTAGTAACCTCCTTAGATCAACCCCTGTGATTTACATTTACTGAACATCACTTACTCGGCCTAAATACCTGAACTAAACTATAAATTGTGAGCAAAGACTAGTTAAAAATCTTGCACTTGTACCATTGCACCCTCCCTTCAAGGCAGTCTGTATGCATCACACTTCCCATGTGCAGTAGGTGAGATGCATACTGGATGCCCTATGTGATAGGTGCGATGGTCAAGGGAGTTTAATTTTACCTTCAGACTTTGGTTTTTCGTCACTCTTTTCAGTTTTATTCAGGAGTTTTGTTGTCTGTGGTCAATATATCTCTGTGAAAACCCCCTTCTCTTCCATCATTTTGCCTCTATTGTGCAAAGAACTGTAAGTTTTTTTATGTATTGTGCGCCATTTTCAGTTCTTTTTTGCAAAGAAGTAGTGTAGTCAAACTATCGTTTCTTAATCTGAAAGTGTGGTAAGTGTCGTTTTCAGTCATAGAAGAGAATCCCATTGTTCTTGATATTCAATTGTACTGTTACTCTTGTATATGATTTGAATTAGTATTTTTTAAAGTGTTGAAAACAGTTTTCATTTCGAAATCGCAAAGTGTCACCCTCATCTTCACTTCATTTTGAAAAGAAATTTGTTAAGTATTGTACTTTGAAAATAATTAAGATTTTCACTTAGCATTGTTCTTGTCATTTATACATTAAGAAGGCTAAAAACAAATACATGCATGTCCATTTTCATTTAGACTACTTGGTTTGATTTAGGACAGTGCATTTACTATGTGCTCTGTGCTCTTTGTTGAAAGACTCTCAATTTTCTTTCCTTATTAGCTAGGATTTTCATTGCCAAAAGAAGATTAAACAGTTGTTTATCATCTTCGACTGCATTTTAGGAATTGTATACACATCTCATGGTGAACCTGAAAGGCAAATTTTTAAACAAGATCAACTATAAAATAAATTTAATGAATCTAGAAATGCTTTGGAACCTAACGCACAACATCTAGAACTCCTGGCTAGAGACGTATTCTGGCGTCGTAAAACCTGGTAATTGTTGTTTTCATTTTTGGTTGGGTGATTCCTCCACTCTAAGACAACAAGTGCCAGTACGGACTTGTGCTCCCATGTACCATCGAGTATATATTGGGAGACCACAATAGGCTATATCCTTTATCCTTAGGAAGTCATGTTTGCCACCCTATCGATCGCAATGCACTGAACACAACATTCAGGAAGATTGACTGCCATACCGTAAACAGTATTATGCAGTTTTGCGATTGATTTGGTAATCCCATTTGCCTATATTTCCAGAGAAGTCTCTTTCATTCCTTTTCAGACTCCTTAAAAGAAAAGGTACATCTAAGCACTTGTAACTTCAAGCTCGTTAAAAATCGAAGGCGACTAGAGTCATCTTTTGTTTTTTCTTGACTCTTAAAAATTGAAAAAACAAGTTGTGTCAAAGCATCTAAAAAAATTTTTAATCGAAATAACATCACAAGTTCCCTCGTTGGTATTTAGGTTGAGACAAAATGGAGTCTACCAACCAAGGGTTTCCCCTTGGAGGAAATCCTAGTCCTTTCTCCCCCTGGGGAGATGTTGGTGCACCCCATATGGCCACATTGCCACTTCTAGGGTTGATGATTGGTTTTCCCATATGGCTCTTCTCTACCTCTGTCGTTCAGAATACCGTAATTCCTTAACAGTCAAGTCAGCAACTAGATGATACTAGAGTTACCCCCCAGCCTTCTACTTTGTCTGTTTCTCCCTCTCCTCTTTCCTCTTCGCTTGATGAAGCTGGTAAAGCTAAAGATCAAGAACCAAAAGCGAAAGGGGGCAATCATGCGTCTTCTAGCGAAAATCCTCACACCGCACCATCTAAACCTAAATCTCCATGTGTCATTTGCAAAGGATACCACTATCATCGAGATTGTCCTTGCATCCCTCGGATCTTAAGGGACTGGTCTCCTCGTTTGCACAATCCGATGTCGTCAACCTCTGATGATCATGTTGAAAGCACACCATCAACTAGTGAAAGCAAAGTATCTGGACAGAAAAGGAATCACAAATTTCCTTGTAAATTGTGTGAAGGTGATGACACTGTCCACCGTTGTCCCTTCCTAGACGAAGCTAAAAGAGTTTTGGATGACCGTCCTGCTTCACCGCTATGGCTCCCTCCTAGATATAAGAAACTCTTGCCGAGTCCACCACTAGTTGAAAATCTGGCTGGCATGCCATTGTGTTCGGCCAAAACGTCTATCATTGAAAATGAACCCTCTGAATCCATACCAAACGAAATTCAAAAGGTCAAGGTGGTAGTTGACCCTGTCTTGCCTTCAGAAGGTTCATCTTCGAATGATACCGTCACTGAAGAGAAAGAGAACGACACGGTTCAAATTCTTTTCATAAACACAAACTCCGATGAACTTGGGGGAAATCTACCCGTTCCTTTACCATAGGAAGGAATTTCATTAGAGTCATATCTAGCCGTCTATTCGGTCCCACCTCCAAGCAACCTAGTCGTTTCCTTTGATTGGAATCTACTAGGCAGACCCCGTGTACCAGCTAGTGTACCATTTAGAGTCATTGTACAAGCTTACAAAATGGTCATGGCTGGTACCATCATAGATGAAGGGGCTTCTATGAGTATCCTTTCCTCAACTGCTTGGAAAGCGCTTGGTTTGCCATCGCTTTTGCCTAAAATGAGAAGTCTGACAGGCTTTGACAAAGGTACCAGTCGACCATTAGGGATCCTTCCCAATCTGCCCATTACATTGAGAAGGAAAATTGTTCACATGAATGTGATGGTAGTCCAAGGACCCCTAGATTATAATCTACTCCTTGGGCGTGACTATATTTATTGCATGGGAGCCTCGTCTCCTCACTTTAGAGTAATGTGGTTTTCCGCAAGAAGGCAAGTGGTCAGCTCATAGAAAAACTGTTCATTCCTCGGTCACACAAAAAATAGTCAAATGCCATCCCTAAATGGTCTTTTCACACAAGGAATGTCTCATCAACCTCCAGTCCATCCACATGATGAGTGCGAGTGATTCAGGAGGATATGACTGAAACCCAGGGGGGCATGCACCCTGGTCTGTTTCGGCACGAAAACCTTAGGTATAGAGTAGGTTTCCACGGAGGATATATGAATAGTCTGACACACCCGTCCATTTAGGAAAATGGGATTAGACTAAAATAAGATTCCCTCGTCAAAGTTATGTGAGTGGAGGCGACTGCGCCACTCACCTTTGTCTATTTTGGTAGACATCGCCAAGGAAGCATTTTGTCTGCGACACAGATGGAGAGCTTTCATATGGTAACCTGGGAATTTTTCGCTATACCTGGGGGCATGCAAACCTTTTGCATGCAAGCAAAGAGCAATCCTAGCTTGCATAAAGAAAGGATTCGGGGCAAATCTATAAAAGGTGCAAGCCCCATAAAAAATGGCATCTTAGATGAGATATCCTTATTATATGACTTGCACGAGCAGTTTTAACGCAAAATTCAAGCTCGTTAAAAAATAAACATAAGCAATGAGCAAATGTTTCCCCCAGAGTTTAATCTCATTAAAAAATGAACTAATTTTCCGGTAAATAACCATTGTGAATGCATTATCATCAACTTTTGATCCTGGGTCATGTTCTTATCATCACCTCCACTCTGTTTTTAGCCAATCATTTGCCTCCGTTTGATTGTTTACCCTTTTGAGGAACATCTGCGAAGAGTGATTCTATTAGCCATCCTTGTGACACTGTCGTGATTGGAAAATTCCAAACCTTACCTGGAATCAGCTGCTACCCGAAATCATCGCTCGTTCCTCGAAAAACGAGTCTCCTTTAAGCTATTTTCAACTGACTCGTAAAATATGAAAGGATTGTTGAGCAATTAGCCTCTCCGGCTCGTTAAAGTCATCGAAAGTGCTATCCCTCCTCTAGATTTTAATCTTTTTGGACTTGAGGGATTATTACACAAAAATATCGAGCGCTTGTCTTGTTCGACTCATTAAAATTATCGAACATTCATCCCTTTCGTATTATTTTACGTTTTTTGGACTTAAGGGATTATATGACGAAAAAAAATCTTTGGAGTTTCCTTTCTGTCCCTTTCAGACTCTCTAAAATTGAAAAGGACCGAGTTATATTTGTCGTTAAACTCATTAAAACCGAATAGCCACAACCATATGTTATCCTCCTCAAGCTTGAAAAAAATAAAGAGGTACTAGTCAGCAATGACTGGGGAAAATTGGGAAGAAAACTTGAAGAAACTTTACTAGTAGCAAGTCACTCTTGAACATGACACTTTCTCTCCGCATCTGAGTCGAGTTGGGTTGTTTCGTTCACTGGTCATATCACCATTGGTTTGTCACACCATCCATCTTTGGGGTTAATGCTACCAATCCATTGTCAGTGTCGCCAATATTTTCAAGAGAAGTCACTCAGAGAATTCACCTGTGTCTCACCCGCTGCAATACATTCACGCTCCATTCTTTCATGACCGCCACCCTGAACCCTGTATCATTAGATCGTTTTCACCTCCAAAATCATTTACTTCATTCTATGTCGTAGATGTGGGATTCATTAAGGCCCTCCTACGACGGGTCACTTCTTGTTGACATCAGCTCATTATCCAAGAAGTCGACCTAGGAACAACCCTTTCAGTACTTTGAAG